>RXID01019342.1:0-144558 GCA_005019695.1 Trichopus zeylanicus subsp. travancoricus | reverse complement strand
AAACAGGACTCTAAGTTTATTAGAGAGCTATATATATAACCCAAGGTTATAACAAAAGAAAAAAAAACTTTTTTATCAATAATATTATCTTGTTTTGGATTTGCTCCCTTTCAATCTTCCTTATGGATTCAATGATCTATCATAGTAAGAAGATGGTGATCTTTTTTCTATCCCTCATATCCTCCCCCATTGCATTAAGTGGTATCAGAGCGGCATTGTTTCTAAGCTCAACTCCATTGATTGTAATTGGTGGCGACAACTCCATGAACGTTGATCTAGGAGTTATCAAATTCAATATTTGATCAAATAAAGTTTTCTTGCTTCTATTACTAGAAAGTATAAAGCTTTGAAGCAGAATGGAAATAAGAACCAAATTTATCAATTGATCGTCAAAGAGGCTCGTGGTCCGATGTCTTAGAGATTATCACATGAGACAACTTCTTCTAATTAGCTTTCTGATTTTTATGGATATGAAAACTTTCTCGATTGGGCAGAACAATTTGAAGACTTTTTCAGATGTCTTAAAGTTCCTAAGATAATGAAAATTACAATATTATCTTTGGAGAGGACAAATTATCTTATCCAAAATTTATAAGTGAAGATGTAAAAATTCCACAAAATTTTTCACCACTTAAAGATGATGAAATAATACCTAATTTTAGTTGTTATTCATCATACCCAAAAGTCTATTATGATTACTCAAGGTGTAAAATTGAATATAAAAGTCTACAGGTCATAAAGATTATTTTAGGGGTTGAGCAAAAGTACAAGTGTCAACTAATAGCAAAGACAAATAGGTTGAGGCATTGGAAGAATAAGGATCAAATAATTAACATGTTTCGGCAAAGTCTAGTTAGTCTTCATCATTAAGTTTTGTATTGGAAAGAGTTCAAGAGAAGCACAACTGCAACAATAAAAATTTCAACCTTTGACTTGAGGACAAGTTTTTCACAAGTGGAGGGATCTGATGTAGGACAGATACATCCTTTTTTATAGTAAAATTAGAGATCCAATCCAAGTTTAATTCCAACTCCAATTATGATCCGTCAGAATTCATATAACTACGGTTCAAAGGCTATATCTCCTAAGATATTTGTCCAAATCTAGCAAACAACTATCCGTTGGAAAGCTGAGATCAATTCCTACAATTTTTTTATTTAATATTTTAGATAATTCGAATTTTATATTGGTCACAATTAGAATTTATTTATCAGTTCGAATCAATAATAGTCCTAGCCCAGTAAGGAATAGAATTTAGATATTTTTATTTAAGATATGTTAAGTAAAATTCTTAATGAAGTTTAAGTCCCATTTTTTAGTCTACACCAAGTAGGAATCTAAATTTATTAGAGGGTTATATATACAGCTCAATGTTGTAACAAAGGAAAAAAGCTTTTTTATTAATAATATTATCTTATTTTGGATTTGCTCTCTTTTTTTCTTTCTTGTGGATTTAAGAATTTATTATGGTAAGAAGATGATGATCTTTTTTTTATCCCTTATGCTATCTCCCACTGCATCACTTTCCTTCTCAAATTTGCACTCAAATGCACTTAGTCGTTCCTCTATCTTTTGTAAATCAGGAAGAGTAGGGAATGGAGGATCGACATTTGCAGTAGAAACCCTATAATGAAAGCTTGATGATGACTTCACTTAGGTATGTTGGATAAATTGAGTGTGATCATAACCGATCCCCCTCTTAGTTGTTGTATGTAAAGGAATGGATCAGAAATAGACTTTTAAGGGCCCGTTTGGAAAGGGGTCAAGGTCAAGGTCAAGGTCAAAGGAAGGGGTAAAATGTAAAATGCTAATACGGTCAAGTAAATCTTGTTTGGTTACTAATCTGGCTAGCAGATGGTTAAAATTTTTTGTGGACAAAAATGCCCTTTGGTGAGTATTGTTCACATACTACTGTTCATCTTCTTCACGAGACCCACGATGTCGCCGGCCGAGCTCGAGCGCAAAGCTCGCTGGCGGAGCTCGTACGGGCAGCTCGGGCGCCGAGCTCGCGCGCGGAGTTCGCCGGCTGAGCTCGCACGCGGAGTTTGCTGCGTTGTCGGCGGGGAAGGAGGGCGGCGTCTGCTTTGTGTTGGGCGGCGGCGGCGGTGGCGGCGAGGGGGGGGGAGAGAAGGAGAAGATTATATAGTTAGGGTTTCGGCTGAGGCGATCTGAGCCGTTGGATCGAAATCCGAAGGTTCAGATGAACCTAGGCCATTTTAGTCAAATTCTTATTATAATTTAAATAAATTAAATAATGTTAGTGCGGTCAAATTTTTTGTGTTTGGAAGATAGTCTGGTCAGGGCAATGTCACCCTAGCCCTGACCCCGTTCCAAACGACCCCTTAAGCTCACATGGCTCAAGCTCCTTAGCCTAGTTCTAGTTTGTCATTTTTTTTTTCCAAACAACAACAAATATATATTATAGTACAAAAAAAACCATAACATAAAAGATGCTAATGGAAAGCCTTCGATGGCTTCCTTATGAAAACATCCATTTGTATATGGGTATAGACGGTCTTTCATTATTCTTCGTGATATTGATCACATTTCTGATCACTATTTGCATTTCAGTGGGTTGGTCTAGTATGAGAAGTTATGGGAAAGAGTATATTACAGCATCTCTAATTCATGAATTTCTAATGATCGTCGTGTCCTGCATGCTGGATCCTCTACTATTCTATGTTCTTCCTGAAAGCGTGCCAATCCCTATGTTGTGCGGAGCTGAGCATCTTATATTCACTGGGATAAAGCTTTTCCTATGCAGGGGCCTTGTGCAGTAAACCCCCTACGAGCGATCCTCCGTCATCGTAAAAAATGTAAAGAGTCAAGTCGTCTCCGCAAAGCTTTCGAGAAGAGGGGTAGTCTTCTGCGTAAGCATAGCATTTCTGGTCGAACCACTGAACCACACATCTTTTTTTGGTGGGAGGGTACTCTGAGTAGTGGGTACCTCGTAGGACCTCAACCCGCCTACTCAGGTCTTGTATGGATATGCAGGAAGGGGTGCTCCTAGGTGTGTGTAGGGGTGTGTTTGTTCGCGAAAATGGATTCCTCGTCAAGTTAAGTTAGGGGGTGTGGACACACTTTCGTGAATTCGGATAACGACTACGAGGGAGAAAAAGAAAGGAAACCGTACCCGACCAGGGATGGACGTAAACTTGTAAGCTACTGAGGGTAGGGATAATCATCCAGGTCTTATTGTTAAACAAAACAGCCGCCCCGCCACAGCAGGTAGGTTGGTTCCTCTGTCGTCGCCGGGGAGCTCTTGGCGAGGAGACCGTAGGATAAGTTGCTAAAACGGGAGGATCGATCCGTTCAGTAGAATTCCGTAGAAAGACTGTTGGCAGCAAGTGTAGACATTTCTTTGGTCCCCTTCAACAAAATAGAAATGCGAGCAGGGTAGAGCTCGGCAGAGGGTTCGATAATAGGGTAGGGTCCTGTCCTAAAAATTAAGATAAAAAAAGGGGCCGGTCCCTTTATGCATTCATCTCTGTACAAGTGTTGCGTACAAGTGGAGGCTAGAAAGATCAAACCAATTGGAACCACTCACATCACAGTAGTCGTAGTTGCATAAAGGCCGCTTGAGCCATATGACCATAACAATAGACATCCCTTTTTGTTTCCCAAAGTAAGTCTGAACTTCAGCTTTAGTTTGTGTTCTCAATCGGCAATGCCTCATATCCCTTGCTTGAAGTTTCCCAATCGATAATATCGTACTACCAAGAGTCAAAAGGCTGACCACTACTAATCGTTGTGCTTTCCTACTCCAGGTCCATTGGGGTTGATCTATGACCTCACCGATAGAACATTCCCCAGAGAGGGAGGCCCCTTTTGCTGCATCTAGAAATAAACAAGAAGCACAGACCCAAAAGGTCCTTTCTTCCTTATCTACCAAAACTATTTTTTCATCATTCACTTCGCTGGATTGCATATTGATTTAGCCTGTTATCTATTAAAGGACTGCCTTAGAGGATTGCCACGAAACCCCTTTTCATGTTTTAGAGGACTACTGCAAGCCTGCTGAGACAATTGCCATAATCCTAGGGAACGATTATGCTTTGGAAGAAGGAACTCGTTTGGGGTTCAGTTCCCCGTTACAAAGTCAAAAGGAGGATGATTGGACTTGAGATTGTCCAGCAGTGCACAGAGAAGATTGGTTTGATTAGGTCACGTCTGCTTACAGCTCAGAGTAGGCAGAAGAGTTATGCTGACGCACAAAGACGTGAGTTGATATTTGAGGTTGGACACTCTTCAAAAAAAATTAATTTAAAACTATTAAAATATACTTGCTTACAACTTAAAATAAATAGTCCCGGTATAATATGAGTACTAATTTGTCAAAATGATCAGTTTACACCTATGATGCTTACAAATAGTCTAATATAATTACTAACATTACTATACAATCAAAACAAGGATAGCATGAATGAAAATTTAACAAAAAAGCTATAATCAAAGGTTTAACTTGATCACCCTGCAAGATGTCTTGTGGCCATCTCTTTAAGCCATAACATAAGTAAATGAGTACATCCTCTATGATAATCAACCTTTACCTCCTTGTCGTTATCCTTGCCTCAAAGCCTCTTTGCTATGCTTGGTACGCCCTCCATTAGCCAACTATGAATAGCTTGACCTCAAGTATATTCATTAAGAAAAGGAATGTCTTTCACGTACTGAAGTATTTAGGGTGAGACATACACACTCATGTTTAGAAATAGTGCAAAGCCCAACAAACACACCTACAAAGTTCTAATAAAATCTTCCTTACCATTTTGCCACAATTTTAACCATCAATTTGAGCAAATTGTCTTTGTACTTGTCTATACCTTGTGGTATGTTCCATACCTCAAAAGGTGGCTTCTCACCCCTACTAATTGTGAATCTAACTTTTTCCCTCTTAGCGAAAGCCCTAGCAGCAAACATACATCTTTTACTCTAAAAGTGAATGCCTTCCCACCAAGGATGAAACTGTTGTACTGCTCATCATATATGGTTAACAATATATCAAGTAGAGGCCTATCATTCTCCATTTTCGGAATACAAAGAAGTCTGGTGAACGATGTCACTCGCAATAGTCGCTTGTGCCTTGTAGACATCTTCTTTAACTTTAACATCATAAAATTGATACTTGAAAAGTAATATCAATGGGAGATTAAAGTTTCATTACTATAGTTCATCATTAAAATAATAATTACATTATATCCAAATTATAAGCATAATTGACCCATACAGTAGTAGATATCTAATATTATCCAAAATTATTATATACAGACAAAAATAAGCTATGGTACACAAAATAGATGCATTGCACAAGCATTAAATTTAAATCTTCACATAGCATAAACATAAATCTCATATTCAATCCAACTATCATTCATAATCATTTACTCTCACATATAAAGAAAAAATTCTTAAAGGCAACAATAATCTTAAATCATAGGTCTAATATGTATATGGATACACAAAAGATAAAATAATAACTTATTTTTCACAAATTAGCACATATTTATTACTCTAAATCAAAACCCAAATCTATTGAAAGATACCACAATAGAGAGAGTCCTCAAATCAAAATTCAATATCTAAACCCTATATTAGTGCTAAGTTAAAACTAAATAAAACAGACAGAAGAGAAAGAGGAAAAAGCAAGAATCCACACCAATAGTGTTGCTACTACATGAGAGCGCTCTTGGGTTGGGACGAAACCATGAATAGGATCAAAAGCCAAAGACGATCTCGAGCAGTAACAGCCTTTAATGACGGAATCTCCAAGTGGGATGTAGGCATAATCTCAAGCATGGATGTGAGAAAAGCAAGTAAAGAAGCCAACAATGATCTCGGGCAGTGAAACAATCATGAATAAGATGAAGAACTAACAAAAATTTTGGACGGTGATGGAAATACAATCTTAAACGATTTAGCAAAGCAACAATGTCAATCAAATTTCCACAATCACTCTTTTCATTGAAAATATTAGAGGTAAAATCATAATTTTCACTGCTCACTAACAAAATTACTAATGATTGGAGTTTACTTTTCAAAATGCCACATCTCATGGACTTTCTGGAAAATAAAAAACTTGGAGAAAAAATATGGTCAATTAAAAAATTTTTAGAATGAATGAGAAAATTTTCCTTTTTTTATATCGCCTTAATTATATTTTGTGGGTTTTTTAGCTAACACCAACATTGTCAATAAGGCTCCGTTTATTTTGGGATTAGGATCAGGATCAGCTTATTTCAGAATTATTTTTTTTTATAAAATTAATATTTATTATTTTATACTATTATTAAATTAAATTATTATAAAAAATTAAATAATTTTTTGAGCTTTAAATTATTGAAGCCTTAATTTTGATAAAAAGATATTAATTTACAAAAATAATTCGCTAGTCCTGATCTTGACCTTAACCCTCAACCAAACACCCCCTAATTGTTCAAGAAACTTTTGTTCGTCAAAAACACTTCGGTAAACTCCAACAAGTCTTCGTTCATCTTTGGAAAATAACCCCAAACTCTTTCTTTAGTTCCGTCATTTATGCATTTCAAGTCTCACTGAGTCAAAATAATAGCAATATTGCAAAAAAAGAACTACGGGGCACCAACCCCACCGCTGCTTTGTCAGACAATTCCGTGGCATTTCAGGGGAACTTCCCTGTGTTGTCAATCACCACTTGAAAATCATTGTAATGTGCTGAACTTGTAACTCCCTATTGCTAACAACCAAACACTTCGCTAGTACAATATCAACAACAAATTGGAGCCTGACTGGATGGATCCACATGTACCATGTGGAACACATCATCCAGTTTGCCTTCATGCTTCGGAATTCAGACAAAATGCTAGTTAATAATAATTATAGCAAAAATAAGCATTAATAAACCACCAGAAATCTAAGGTGAGCGGTCACTAGCTGTGCAGGCAGCTGCTATTACACTTAAAATGTGTCACTGTACAACCACCAAGCTTCATTCTCATGGATGATTAGTCCAAAGCTCTTGTTCTGATGTTGTCATGGATGTGCATGCAAGGACTAAATAAAGCACTGAAACATGAGAGATCAATTTGATCATATGGTCCTAAAGTGTCAGTGGTCAGTTCTCTGCAGAAAAGGCACCATACTCCTCTCTCAAGTATTCTTAAATGACAAGAATACTAGATTTCTCAATCTTTTGCTGAATCCAAGTATCGGTTTTCCCCTATTCAAATCCCTTTTTTATACCCAAACTTCTTTAGCACTCCAAGGCTAACCCTTGTACAACTGAATATTCAAACAACAAAAATAGCAGGTTTTGCCCAATATTGAAGGAAGAGGCTGACTCAAGAAAGCAAAAATTGCTAAAAATTCAATCCAAGTCAAGACAGTTTGGTGTTCTAAACCCCAAATCTTGTATGTGGATTAGAGTAGGCCCATTAGAGTAGTTATTAGCTACCCTGCTAGCATTATAGTAGTTATTAGCAAGTAGAAGGCTAGCAGGGTAGGAGCTCACTTTAGAAATGAAAGAACAACCGCATGGCAACTCTTTCAGACTTAAAGAAATTTATGACATTTGTGTTCTCAGTCGGCGAAGCCTCGCATCCAAGATAATGTTTGTTTGAAACCGTACATGTTCAACTATTAGAACTCCATTTTTAAAAAACCAAGGAAAAAATATGTTCCAGACTTTCCAAAGGAATGGATCTAATGTTCTTGAACACTTTGATATTTAAAGGATCTTCCTCCAAGCAACACATGACATTTGATAAATAAAAGAGGATGGTGTTTAGGGTCCAGTGGTCAATGAGTTTATAACAAAATTACAATGTCAAGCCTGAACAACAATACAAATTCTCCAGAATAGGCCATGCTGAAGGTTGAAGCAAACAGTGTTCAAGATAACAAATCAGCAACATTTTGCTCTTCTAGTCAGCAAGCGGGTACCTTTAACGCTATCGGGCACCCTGGAGTATTTAGCCTTGCAAGGTGGTCCTTGCTGATTCACATGGTTTTTGCAAAAATCTTCAGACAATAAAGAGCTCCAAGATGCATGGTTTAAAATCCGGAACTATTTGCTTGCACTATAACAATAACATGAATCTTGATTCAACTACCATGGGCTATTTTCTATCATTCCTGAAAGACTGGGATAACTTGTCATCATATTTTTCTAGACTTAATCAGAAAAAAATGCCATCATGAGCAATTAGCAATTATTGGGACATCAAAGTGAAATTCAAAACAGTCTTCAGACTCTAAACACCTTAGTCTCCATAGCTAAAGTATTAAGCTACAGAAAAAGATGCAAGGATCAGACAAGAAAAGGGCAAATCAATCAATTAGTTGAACAAATATAAGTGGTACCACTCTAAGAACATCTGATCATGAGGTCTCATTATGACCCATATTTCAGTAAACTGAGTAACTGTATAAGTCAGAAAGAAATTAAATCTGTAGCAAAAGATTCAACTCAAAGTAGAGGGTTGAAAAGAACAAAGAAGAGGACTAAATACACTCAATCTCAGCATTGTAATACAGCAGCTGGTAAATCCAACATAAAAGGCCTCATTTAATTATTTACTTCCAAGCCACAAAAGTGAGGCCAACAATCAACATATAATCCTGTAATCTACATCAAGGATGCCCAAACTATGGAAACCAGGGAGAGCTAGGGCAATTTGAAAACCTAGAAAATAATCAAGAACACACACACACACACATATAGACCAAGAGCATGACCTTCACATATTGCACACCGGCGCCAGTTTAAGAACTACTATCTTCCATGTCTTCTTTTATGACAAAGCCAAGTATGTAGAAGACGGCTAAAGAAGCGCTTTCAAAATCCAAGAAATTAAAGAACAGGAAGAATTTGAATTTCTGCATAGATTTTGAATTGAAGCACCCCAACCTGGTCACGAGCTCAATCCACCAGCGACGGAAATCTTCTTCTCAACTGAAGAAGGCGGCGAGTAGTAGTCGAGGTACCACCTCACGAACCTCTTCAACCCCGTCTGGAGATCGGTGGTGGGCCGGTAACCGAGCTCCCTTCGGGCAAGACTGATGTTGGCATGGGTGAACCGCACATCTCCGTTCCTCGGCATCTTCACCACCTTCCGGTTTGCCTTCACCTTGAGATGACGCTCCAATATCCCGACCAGCTCTCCTACAGACACCGGCGATGTGTTCCCGAGGTTGTAGACCCGAAGCTGCGCATGCCCACGCTTCTTGCCTCCGGTGCCGGTGCTCTTTTGCGCAGTGTCAAGGGCCGCGATGCATCCCTTGACGATGTCGTCAATGTAGGTGAAGTCCCGGGCGACGGTGGCATGGTCGGGGCCCTCGTAGACTGAAATAGGCTTGCCGCGGAGGATGTCCTTGGTGAAGAAGAAGTAGGCCATGTCGGGGCGGCCCCAGGGGCCGTAGACGGTGAAGAACCTGAGGCCGGTGATCGAAAGCCCGTAGATGTGGTTGTAGGCGTGGGCGATCTCCTCCCCAGCCTTCTTGGTGGCGGCGTAGAGGGACGCAGGGCGGTCGGTGCGATCGGACTCGGAGAAGGGAACCTTAGAGTTGAGGCCGTAGACGGAGGAGGACGACGCCCAGACAATCGCGGGCTGGGGCGACGCGGCGTGGGCGGCCTCGAGAAGGGAGACGAGGCCGGCGACGTTTGATCGGACGTAGGAAGCGGGATCTTTCAAGGCGTATCGGACGCCGGCCTGAGCGGCGAGGTGGAGGACGTGGGTGAAGGGGACGACATCGAAGAGCTTGCGGAGGAGCTCGGCGTCGTTGACATCTCCCTCTACTACGAAGACCCCGGCGCGCTCCAACAGGGTTTGGCGGGCGCGCTTCAGGGAGGTTTCATAGTAGTCATTGAAGTTATCCAGCCCAAGAACCCCATCGCCCCGGCGCTTGAGGGCGGCGGCGGCGTGGGTGCCGACGAATCCGGCTGCGCCAGTGACGAGGACGGAGATGGCGCGGCGGGAGGAGGGGCGCGCGCGGGCGGAGGAACGGACGCGCTTCTCCCAGGCGGGACCGCCCCAGGGGGAGTGGCGGGGGGAGGGGTCGGAGGTGGAGAGGCTCCGGCGGAAGGAGTTGGATCCGGAGTAGGGCGGGCGGGGGGCGAGGAGGATGAGGGCAACGAGGAAGGCGATGGCAAGGAAAGACCAGACGGCCAGTCGATGGGGGTTATGCCAGCGGTGGAGGAGGAAGCGGTGGTTGTTGAGGGGCTTGTCGGCCTTGCACTTGCCCGGTGTGGAAGGGACGCCATCCATGTGCGAGACCGGGTTCAGCTGCGACATCGCCGGCGGCGAAAACCCTAGACTGGAGGAGGAAGAAGAAGAAGAGCAATGGCGGCCTTGGAACGATTCTTGCCCCCAAATGCAAGCAACGAAGTAAAGAAATGGTTTCCTTCTTTCTGAAAATAGTGCAGGATTGCTTTTACAGCGAGGGACCTCGATGCAATTTGGAACTCTTTTTGGAACGAGGGAAAAGAGGAAGAAGAAGAATGGGAGAGAGAGTTTTTTTCTGCCTTTAATTGATTTGTGTTATGTTTTTTTCTTTTTAGATTTCGCGGGGAAAATTTGGGCAGATATGCGGTTCTTTTGGTAGGCAGATGGATCTGCGGCTGGAGAAGGGGATTACGAGAGGGGGAGAGAGGAAAAGGGGGGCTCCATGGCCAATTTTGTATTCCGATGGAATTCTTTGATTTCAGATTTTTCTGTTTGTTTTGGATATTTTTTATTTCTATTTAAATTTCAAATTTTATTCATTTTGAATTACGACGTCATACCATATACCAAAAACTGAAATATCATATCTAACTATTTAGTGCCCAATGTCCCATACCTATTGATCTCGCAGACTTTATAGCAAATCAATAATTGATACTTATTTTGAATCAAATAGCCAATGAGGAAAGTTATCTAATATGCATCATGATGTTATGAAATAATATTTCTTTATTTTATAAAAATAAATATGAATTAAATTGCATTTAATCATATTATTATAGAATTTTTACAAAAGTGAAGTTGATTAAACTTAGTCATTTTATTACAAATAATTTTTGAATGGGATGATAGATCAAAATGAATTGACCAAATCAAAGGGTCAATAATAATTGGATCCTATATCACTTATGAATCAACATATCCAATCTGAAAAAATCGTCTTGAGATAGAACTATGAAGAGCTCTCAATACATAGGTTGTGACTAGTTCGACTCATCTCAACGCTAAAGTATGAGAAGTTCGATGTCCTTAACTAGGGTTATATAAAGAGATTATACTGAGTTATCATTAAACTCGGATACTTAATATGAGGATAATAGAGTTTGAATCATTTATGAACTCTTATTCAGAAGAAGATCCCAAGAAATCTGAAATCCATAGTTGTCTATTATGAATAATCCGGCGAAATTACGACCCCTAAATCACGAAATCTGGATATACTTCACAATCTATAAGTACCCCTATCTTTGAAAAAAGTAGGGATGAACGCCTCTTCTTTCTCTTGCCATACTTTGTATGCACGCCACTGACTTGAGCATCGAAGTAGCCTAGCAGATCGATTTCAAAGAGTTTCTGGGATCAAAATCGATGGACGAAATGGGCTCCATCAACAAATTGACCCTTTTATTAAGAGCTGCTCCGCTTCTATTTTTTACTGATCTAAGAGATCTCTGATGTTCTCTCCACCATACTTCCTAGAGTAGCATGACCATCATTGTTGAAGAATCCACTCGGGAGTTAGGTGGTTCCAACGCTGGGCGAGTCGCATGATTCATCAAGTAAGCTACCTAGGTTGCCACAACAAACTAACTTGGCGATGCAGCCACAACAACAGTTAAGGGGAGTCCCCTCTAAGCAATCCCCAAGGGCCTTCGAACCCTCCAACTCGGTGAGCCAGCAGGAATTTCAAACCTTGGCCATCGCTGTACAATAGATAATACAATTACTAGAGATTCAAGTACAGGTCATGCAAAACCTGCAAGCTTAGTAGCAGCAAAATCTAGCTCAAGTAATGCAAAATCTCCAGACTTATTATGCTCAACAACCAACCCAACCTCAGGATCAAGTTCTAATCCAACATATTACACCGAGCTAAGCACATGAGCTGCAGCATCAAGCCACGAGCTAGTTGTACTTGAGTGCATAGTAGCATCCCAACCACCATGAACCATCGACAATATTTTCCTTTTGGTACCAAGCCTCAAGGGATTATGGTGGATATGATCTCACCTATGATCTGATTGACGAAGCCATATATTACTAGCACGCCAATCGAGCTTCAGGTAGAGATGCACAAAATATCCAGAGAAAAGCTATGGCATACATAACTCGAAAAGATTTGGAGTGTTAGGCCACCTAAGCCAGATGAGGTATGAAACTCCATTGATCTCTAAGATTGGATATTCTCCTATTCAACTGAAGTTTCAACACTCTCCCTATAAGGTATATAATGGCTAAAAAAATTTGGTGGATCATGTTAGCATATTTAGGAATGCCATAATTTTACAAGGCATGTGTGGTTCTTCCATATGCAAGGTATTTTCTATGACACTATAAGGCTTGGCCTGAGTTTGGTACACTGGGCTTCCGAGGCACTCAATTACCTATTTCAATGACTTAGAGGACAGGTTCATAAAATAGTTTTTTTTGTTGGTACCTTGGTGAAAAGTCTAAGGGACTATTTGTCACAGTTTAACAAAGCTTGATTAGAGATTACCAAACTAGACAGCTCCAATGTCCTTGCTACTATAATCTGACAACCTTGGGTTGCCTATGAGATGACTCACTGACCTCATAAAAGTCTAACAGAATTCATCTAGTTAGTCAGAGAGCACATCGACCTTGAAGAAGTCATTTTGGCTAAAAAGGAATTTGAAAGTAGCAACAAATTGAAGAAAGAGCCTTTTTATTCAATAATTTTAATTTGATCTCAAATTCTGTAGTCTATAAGGCATAGGTGATAACTTTTTTAGCCAAAATAGTCCCTTAGCTAAAAAGTCTAACAGAATTCATCTAGTTAGTCCCTTAGCCAAAATGACTTTTTTAGCTAAAAAGTTATCACCTAGTCTGTAGTCTATAAGGCATAGGTGATAACTTTTTTAGTCTCGAGTAGTGTCACCGATAACTTGTAGGGTTAGGTATAGCTTAAAGATGCATTGCCAATTACTTCTAGGGTTGGCTAGCTTGAAGGGCACGTCATCAACTATTTGTGTAGTTGACTAGCTTAAAAGGGCATATCTTCAATTGCTTGTGGAGTTGACTTGCTTGAATAGCACATCACCAGCTATTTTTGGGGTTAGCTAGCTTGAAGAGCACGTCATCAACTACTTATGGGGTTGACTAGCTTGAAGGGTACATAACTAGCTACTTCTGGGGTTGGCTAGCTTGAAAAGCGCATCACCAACTACTTTTGGGGCTAGCTAGCTTGAAGTGCGGCCAACAGCCTTGAGTATATTATTGGTTAACTTCATTGATTTGGTACCATCACTGATGGCTTATGGGGTCGAGTATAGCTTTGAAGTGTGGCCAATAGCTTGGAGTGTATAGGCGATCAACTTCTTTGATTTGATAGCATTACCAATGGCTTGTGGAGTTGGGTATAGCTTTAAAGTGTTGCCGACAACTTGGAGTGTGTTGGTGATTAACTTCTTTGATTTGGCAGCATCGCCAATGGCTTATGGGGTTGGATATAGCTTTGAAGTGTGGCTGATAACTTAAAGCATGTCGAAAATTAACTTTTTTGATTTGGTAGCATCACCAATGACTTATGGGATCGGATATAGCTTTGAAGTATGGCTAACCGCTTAGAGCATGTTGGCAATTAACTTCTTTGATTTGGCAACATCATCAATGGCTTATAGAGTTGGATATAGCTTGGAAGTGTGGCTAAATGCTTTGTAGTGCACTTAGTGAGACTTATTTTGACCTTATTTAGTTCTATTTGAACAAATTATGGTTTAGCTTAGGGTGATAATATCACCTTTTGCTCATGACTTTGGAATATTATCGAGGGTCCAGTACACCCAGTGGGACTTGATTTTAACCCTATTTAATTTCGATCTGAGTTTGATGTCATTTACCTTGAGTCAAGTTCAACTTTGTGCTGGACCTTTATGAAGTTCAAGTTCAAGTCAATTTGATTCAACTTAATTTTAGTTAGGCTTAGCCTGACATGATTCTAGTTTGACTTTGAATTTGCCTTCTAGTTTGGACTTGATTTGGATTTGAATCCAATTTGATTTTAAATTAACTTATATTGAACTTGATTACAGTTGAGTTTGAGCTAATATTAACTAATTTTGATTTTTCTTTTGGAATCCATTTAAGTCCATTTAGGCCAGCTTGGCCTTTATCCATTTGTTTCGATTGAGTTACTTCAACTTAATCAATTTGATTTTGAGGGTCCTTAGCTCTTTATGATAATTTTAGATGAACCCATAGCCTAGCTTCAAATGTGGAAACTCGAAGGTTAGCTTAATTTGTGTGCTCAAAAGCCATCTTAGCATGAGCCTGAGGGTTAACTGGGTGCGAGTTTAAAGACTAGCTGAGATGTGAGCCCGAAGGCAATCTAAGTGCAAGCTTGATGGTTGGCTCAATGTGAACCTGAAGGCTAGCTTCAATGTGAGCTCGAAGGTTAGGTAAGTGCAAGCTCAAAGGTTGGCTAAGATGTGAACCTGAAGGCTAGCTTGGTGCGAGCATGAAGGTTGGTTGAGTGCAAGCTTGAAGGCTAGACTGGATGTGAGCCCAAAGGCTAGCTTGGATGCGAGCCCAAAGCTTGGCTTAGATGTGAGCCCAAAGGTTGACTTAAATGTAAGCTCAAAGGCTGGATGAGTGTAAGCTTGAATGTTGGCTTAGATGTGAGCTCGAAGGCTAACATAGTGTGAGCCCAAAGGCTAGCTTGGATGTGAGCCCAAAGGCTAGCCTAGATGCAAGTTCAAAGGTTAGCTTAGACGTGAGCTTGAAGGCTGGTTGAGTGTTAGCCCGAAGGCTAGCTTGGATGCAAGCCTAAAGGCTAGCTGAGTATAAGCTCAAAGGCTAGTTTAGATGCAAGCCCGAAGGTCAACTAAGTGTGAGCATGAAGGCTGGCTTGTGATAATAATGGTTTGCCATCTTCGAGAGGTTGCGAGTGGCCATAGCAGGGCCTTGGCTTCACTGTCTTTATTACCACCTTCATCACCATTTTCAAGGGACTGTGGTGACCGTGATGATATTGAGAATCCATCATCTTCATCACTCTCTTTGTCCCTATCTTCGAGGGGCCGTAGGTGGCCACAGCATGGAGTCCACTGTCTTCATTGTTCATTTCAAGTGAGCCACAAGCGGCCACGATGATGGTAACACAAAAATCAAGATAGGACACAACTCTATTTTTTTTTTGTACAATTTCCTTTTTTCTTTAATTCTATACCTCTTCCTCCTCACATGAGCTACTTTTTTTGTCAATTTTTTTTTCTTATTATTTTTTTTCATATTTCTTCACCCTCTCCCTCAAGCTGTAGCCCCATCCTTTTTTTTGGATCCCCTCCATGACTTGGTTAAGAGTAGCCTAATCTCCTTCCTTGAGTTAGGTCATGTCGGAGATGGTCGGACCTGGCTAGCCACAACCATGGTGGGGCGAGCACACCCTGCCTCCCCCTCCTATGGCTAGATCTAGTCATCTCCTGGTTGAATCTGGCTGGTTCTCATTATGATGGGGCAAGAGAGCCCCGCCACCCCTCCTTGGGCTGGATCTAGCTAGTTCTCATTGTGGCGAGGCAGGAGGAACCCCACCGCCCCCTCCTTGCATTGGATTCAGCCACATCTCAGTCGGATCCAACCAGTTCTCATCACGGTAGGGTGGGAGGAGTCCCGCCCTCCTCTTCTCTAGCCAAATCTGGTCAAAAATGGCCGGATCCAATCGACTACAGCTAGATCCAGCTGACTATGGCCATGGTAGTGGTGGCTCATGTAACGGGCTTCTTCGATGCGATGGGAACTTTGATGGTCTTTCGGGCATTGATGAGGGCATTGGAGTAGTGGTCAAGGGAGGTGTGGGTAGCAAAATGATTGTCGATAGTGGCAGATGGAGAGGGGAGTGGGGAGCACTCAATGATGAATTGGCAATCCTATGGGAGAGAAGGAGAAGGGGTAGAAGAAAAGAAGAAAATAAAGCTAAGTTCTAAGCTTCACCTTTATAGTCTCCTTCGATAATGGCTTTCCAATGCTTCTTGTTCTATTCTCTACTTGTCTCTAATCTCCTTCTCCTTTTTTTAATTTTTAGGTTTTGATTGATTTTTATAGGCTTATGAAAAGATAGAGTTGGACTTGAATTGAAGTTATTGTATTTAAATTTTTGAATGATAGATGTAGATGTAGACAAATATGGATAGAGTTTATCTAGATTTCGAAGGAGTCTACAAAAAGATATGTGTAAATTCATTTGTTATGGATACTGATATCTTGAATGTTGTACTCATCCCAAACACTGAAATTATAGAGAAAATATTTGCATATTTTTTAAAAATTAGACTAAATTATAATTTATAATTTTTAGGAGAGTTTTCAATAAAAAGGATTTATTGATAAAGTTTTAAAATTTTTAGGGTCCATTTTGAATAAAATTGAGACTTGTTCATAAAAAAAATTTTCAGGGACTTATTTATAAAAAGTCAAAATTTTTAGGAGCTTATTTATCGATAAAAAATTTTGGAGGGGTTTATTTATAAATTTTGGATTTCATAGGGACCAAATCATAAGATTTTTTAGGTGGTCTATTTGCAAATCTTAAATTTTGTAGGATTGATTTATAATTTTAGGGTTTTATTGGACTGTTCTATAAATTTCTTATTCCAAAGACCTATTTGTAAGAAAAATCTGGCCAAGGACCCATTTATGATGTTTTGTTCAACCTATGGACCTATTTATATAATTTTTATTTTTTGTCATTTTGGCCCAAGTTTTAAATAAATTTGGGGCCTAATTCTGATCCAAAAATAAAACCAAATTAGCTCATTTGGATTAGGCTTAGTTAGAGCCCAAATTTTTCAATAATTTGAGCTTAATTTTCAATCAAACTCAGACACAATTTAGGTTTGACCAAGACCCACATTTAAGCTATAATTTAGTGGCAAATAAGTCTTAATTTTAATTAAATTTAATTATGGTAAAAATTACTTTAAACAAATTGCCACCTTCGCTACCCCTGCATCAATATTTTAGGAGTTCACAATATGAGTTTGAATTGTCACGCAAGTGCGGACCCTGATTGCCACATGAAAGGACTTGGCTTGTCACATGAAAGTGGACTTGGGTTGTCACGTAAAAGTGGACTTGATATGCCATGTAAATGCAAGCTCAATAACCATGTAAGATGGATGGAGTTTTGTGTCCATGTTTTTTCTTGAGAGACATACAGTGCATGTTTGATCGAGTATTCCTCTTTAAGAAAGTTGGATGTTTCGTCATACCCAGAACATAGACACTTGTCATTGTTATGGTATTGCCCTTAAAGCTTAGATATAGTACCTTTTGAGGAATCGGCCGTTGATAGGTGACATAGGTCTTTCCTCTTTATCATTGATCAATTGGTAGGATCCTCCTTTAAATACCTTTTGGATGATATAAGGACCTTTCTAATTAGGTTCGAATTTGGGTTTCTTATTTTGGCTTGGAATTATGGGTCTTCTGATAACTAAAACCATTTCTCCCTTCTAGAATGACCTAAGCCAAGCCATATTGTTATAGGCCCTAGTCATTTGTGCCCAATACATTTTCAAATTTTATTGTGCCATGAGCCTTGTCTCGTCCATAGAGTCTAACTCATTAAGGTAAAGATGACCGTTGTCTTCTCTTGTAATTTCTTCTGGCAAGGCAATCCTTAGAGAAGGGATTTGCACTTCCAACAGTAAGATTGTCTTAGTCCCAAACACTAATGCGTATGGCATTGATTGGGTAGGAGTTCGATGTGTGATGCGATAGGCCCATAGTACTTCAGCAAGCTTTTGGTGTAAGTCTTTCTTATTTCTAGAAACAACCTTCTTCAAAAGCTTGGAATGAGTCTTATTGAATGCCTTAGCAAGTTTGTTGGTTTTGGCAATATAGATGGATAAATATCTCCAATTTATCTTGTGATGATGTGCAAAACATCCTACCTTAAATCCTCTAAAGGATGATCCATTATCAAAAATGATCTTCTGAGAAACACTGAATTGATAAAAAATATTTTCTTAAAATAAGAAAATAATAGCATCTACTTTTACCTCTTTCAATGGAATTACTTCAGTCCATCGAGAGAAATAATCGGTTGCCGCAAGTATGAAGTGATGGACTCTAGCCGAAGATAACTCGATTGGGCCAATGGCATTTGTATGCCATACCTCAAATATTCATGAAGACATTGTTGGATGTAGACGATTTGGGTGTTGTGGATAAAGTCACCATGAATTTGACATAGGTGACATCTTCTTGCATATTCGATGCAATCTCTTGCCATCATGGGTCAATAGTAGCCCATATGCTTAATCTTCATCATTATTTTTGGGTCTGACTAATGTACTCCACAAACCTCAGAATGCATTTCATACATAACTCTTTGGCCTCTTTGTCTAAAACATTGCACAAAAGTAGTTGATCGAAGGATCTTCTATAGATAGGGTCATTGATAAGCAAAAAGCACGCAATGCACTTTCTTAGTTATGCCCATGTGGACTTATCTTCTGAATTTCTCCATTTTTGAGATATTTGATGAATGGTGTCTTTAATCTGTAGTCTCTTCTACTAATTTAGACTTAATCTTCTCATGTTTGATGCTAAAAATTGAGTTCATCACTTATCTACTGTGGACCATGATTAGAATTTCTTCTTGATTAGGATCAGTCAGTGCCTTGGCTAGTTTGGCTGAGTCAGCTTCCACATTGATGGACCATGAAACCTTAGTTATTTGAACATGAGGAATTTTCTCTATGAGCTCTTAAGCTTTTCATGATACTTTAGGAGCTCAAACCTGTGGACTTTATATCTACCTTTGACTTGACTGATAGCTAGTTGCGAATCACCAAAAATATGCAGGAATGATATTTTCATATTTAGGGCCCTTTTCAGCCAACCAATTAGGGCTTCGTATTTAGCTTCATTATTTATGCATGTTTTTGAGACAAATTAAGAGTATCATAAGATGCCCCCATTCAGAGAGACATAAACAAGTCCAATGCCTGCTTTGATTTATGGAAGCTTTGACTTGATCCCTGGTCTAATAGATGATGCTCTATTAAAATATAGCTTCCAATAAGGTTTTCTTTCTTAGACCAAAAGGAACTCTTCATCAAGGAGCTCGCAATTCAAAGGAGAATTATCTAGCACCGGATACGCTATGACAAAATTGGCCAGGGCTTGCCCCTTAACCATCTTTTGAGAAGTAAATTTGATATCGTATTCCATGAAGATTAAAGCCCATTTTGCTAGCCACCTAGTGAGTGCAAGCTGAGTCATTTGGTACTTTATAGGATCAATTTTTGATATTAAAATGACTTGATGAGAAAGCAAATAGTGCCTCAACTCCTTAACTATAAATATAAGTGGCAGATGATGCTTTTCGATGGGGGAATAGTTATTTGATGCCCCCACTAGCATTCTACTCAAAGAGTAGAGTGCACCTTTTTTTACTATCTTCATTATTCTGGGCAAGAAGTTCCCCCAAGGATCCTTTCATTGCTGCCATGTAGAGGATTAAGGGCTTATCGGGTAGTGGTGTTGGTATGACTAGTGGCTTTCGGAGATAATACTTGATTTCTTCAAAGGCATGTTGGTAGTATTGATCCCAAATGAATGGAGTATTCTTCTTTCTCAACTTGGAAAAAGGCTTGCATTTTCTAGAGAGGTTTGAAATGAATCTTCTTATATATGTGAGTCAGCCTTGGAATAACCTCAATTGCTTAAATTATTGGGTGGTGGCATTTCTAAGATAGCTTTTGATATTAGATGGATCGATTTCAATCTCTTGATACCTGATAACAAAGTCGAGGAATTTTCCTGATGATATCCCAAAGGTACACTTTGTAGGATTCATCTTTAAGTTATATTTTCGAAGGCAGTTGAATACTACTCTTAGGTCTTGGATGTGCCTGTTTTTAGACTTATTGTTAACCACCAAGTCATCCACATAATATTCCACTAGCTGGTGTATGAGGACATCAAAGATTTAAGTCATGACCCTTTGATAAGTGGTTTCTGCATTCTTGAGTCCGAAGGGCATCACCTGGCTTAGATGTTAGCTTGAAGGCTAGTTAAGTGTGAGCCTGAAGGCTGGCTTGCTGGCTTAGATGCAAGCCCCAAGGCTAGCTTAGATAAAAGCCTGAAAGCTAGCCAAGTGTGAGCCCAAATGCTGGCTTGGCTGTGAGCCCATAGACTAGCTAAGTGCAAGCTTGAAGGTTATCTTAGATGTGAGCTCAAAGGGTGGCTTGGATGCAAGCTTGAAGGCTGGCTTTGATGCAAGTATGAAGGTTGGTTGAGTGCGAGCCCAAAGGCTAGCTTAGATGCGAGCATGACCGCTAGCTTAGTGTGAGCTCAAAGGCTAGCTTGTGATATCAGGAGTCTGATATCTTTGTAGTGCCGTAGGTGGTCACAACAGGGTGTCCTACCATCCTCATCGCCATCTTCAAGGGGCCATAGATGGCGGCGATGATGTCAAGAATCCATCATCTTCATTGTCATCTTCATCACTATCTTTGAGGGGGCCGTGGGTGGTTGTAGCGAGTTTGTGGATTCACTATCTTCACCATCATCTTTGAGGGGCCACGAGTGGCCATAGTAAGTTTATGGATTCACCATCTTTGAGGGGCCATGATTGGTCATAGCAGTCCATCATCTTTATTATCATCATCTAGGCATCGGAGTAGTGGCTGAGGGGGCTGTGGGCAACAAAATAATTGTTAGTAGTGGCAGATGGAGAGGGGAGTGGGGAGCATTCAACAATGAGTTGGCAATCCTATAGGAGAGTAGGAGAATGGGCAAAAAGAAAAGAAGAAAATAAATCTAAGTTCGAAGCTTCACCTTTATAATCTCCTTCGATGATAGCTTTCCAATACCACTTGTTCTATTCTCTACTCATCTCTAATCTCCTTCTCCTTTTTTGATTTGTAGGTTTTGACAAATTTTTATAGGCTCATGGAAAGATAGAGTTGGACTGGAATTGAATTTCTTGTATTTTTATTTTTGAATGATAGATGTGGATATAGACGAATATGGATAGAGTTTATCCAAAGTTTGGATGAGTCTGTGAAGAGATATGTGTAAATTTGTTTGTTGTGAATAATGATATCTTAAATGTTGTACTTATCTCGAATATTAAAATTATAGAGGGAATATTTGTATTTTTCAAAAATTAGACTAAATTATAATTTATAATTTTTAGGGAACTTTTTTGGTAAAAAACTTATTCATAAAGTTTTGAAACTTCTAGGGTTCTTTTTGAATAAAAATATGAACTTATTTCCAAAATAAAAAAATTGAGGAACTTATTTGTAACAAGTCAAAATTTTAGGGGTTTTTTGTAAATAAAAAATTTTGGAGGGATTTATTTGTAAATTTTAGATTTCATAGGGACAAATCATAATTATTGATCTTTTGAGGGGTCTATTTCCAAAACCTAAATTTTACGAGATTGATTTATAATTTTTGGTTTTTATCGGATTTTTCTCTAAAATTCTTATTTCATGGACCTATTTGTAAGAAAAATCTAGTCAAAGACCCATTTATGAAGTTTTATTCGACCCAAGGACAAATTTGTAAAAGTTTTTGTATTTAGTCCAAGTTTCAAATGAGTTTTGGGTGTGATTCTGATCCAAAAAACTAGTTCAATTAGCTTATTTGGATTGGACTTAGTTAGAACCTGAATTTTTTAATCATTTAAGCTCAATTTTTTATGAAACTCGGATGCGACTTAAGTCCGACCAAGACCCACATTTAAGTCATAATTTAGTGCCATATAGGACTTAATTTTAATTAATTTTAATTATCGTAAAAATCACCTTAAACAAATGCGAACCCAAAGGTTAGGTAAGACGCAAGCTCGAAAATTGGCTAAGATGTGAGACAAAGGTTGGTTGAGTGTGAGCTCAAAGGCTAGGTTAGATGCAAGCCTTTTTCTTATTTATTATTTTGTTATATTTTTTTTGCCAAATTTTCTCTCTTTCTTTTCTTCTTTTTTGCCTTTTCTAAAAATCATTACAACTATTTTTATTATTTTATACCTTTGCTTCTTCCTTTTCAAGCCCAAAACCTCTTTCTCTATTTCTTTTTTGGCCAGATTTATTTTTACAACACAAGCTCTTTTTTTTTTGGGGCTTCTTCTTCACCAAGCCAAAGCTCTCTTGCCTTCTCATAAAGCCTCACTAGGCCAGGAGAGGCCCGACCTCTTCCTCGATCGGATCCAGCCAGCCTTAGCTGTGGAGGGGTGAGAAGGCACCCCACCCTTCCTCCATTGGCCATATTCAGCCGTCTCCTAGTCAGATTTGGTTGGCCTTGCTGTGAGAAGATGGGGAGGTCACTGTAGCTACTTGTAGGTATCCCGATAGCTTCATGGCTAGCTGGAGGAACGATCGAGGTGCTTGATGGGTAGTGAATGGGGTTAAGAGTCGTAATTGAAGTGCTTAGGTGAAGAGATGATTGGGAAGCATGCGATGACAACCTAGTGGTCCTAGAGGAGGGAAGGAGAACAAGTAGAAGAAAAGAACAAAGCTAAGTTTGAAACTGTACCTCTTTAGTTTTCTTTGATAATTGCCTTCCAATGCTCTCCTATTTTGTTCTCTACTCGTCTCTGATCTCCTTTTATGTCTTTTTTTGTTTGCAAGTTTCATGAATTTTTATAAGCTTGTGAACAGATAGAATTGGGCTGAAATCAATTTCCTTTTTGTTTGGATTTTGAATGATGGATGTGGATGTAGACAAATATAGATATCTTTATCCAAAATTTGGATGATCTTGTAAAGAGATACATATAAACCTGTTGTTATGGATAATAAAATTTTAAAATTTATATTTATCCCGAATAGTAAAATTATAGTGGGTTATTTATAATTTTTTTCAAAAATTAGACTAAATTATGATTTTATAATTTTTAGGGATTTTTCTACAAAAAAGACTTATTTATAAAGTTTTGAAACTTTCAGGGTCCTCTTTGAATAAAATTTAGACTTATTCGCAAAAAAAATTTTGAAAGACTTATTTGCAAAAAGTCAAAATTCCAGAGGTTAATTTATAAAAAAAATTTGTGGAGGAGTTTATTTGCAAATTTTAAATTTTGGAGGGATTTATTTATAAATAAAATATTTTTAATGGGCTCTATTTGTAAATTTTAGATTTTTGAAAACTAATTTATAATTTTAAAATTTTATTAGACTTTTCTATAAAATTTTTATTCCAAGGACCTATTTGTAATTAAAATCCAACTAAGAACCCATGTATGAGGATTTATTCAATCCAAGGGTCTATTTATAAAATTCTTATATTTTATCATTTTAATCCAAGTTTTAGATAAATTTTGAGTCTAATTCTAGTTCAAAAATCCAACCCATTTGGCATATTTGGATTAGGCCTAACTAGAGCATGAATTTTTCAATTATTTGAGCTCAATTTTTGATCAAACTTGGACACAATTTAGGTCTGACCGATACTCACATTTGAGATATAAATTTAGTGGCATATAAGTCTTAATTTTAATTGTGGCAAAAATCATCTCAAACACTAGACACCTTGTTCAAAAGAAATTAAGTGACAACATGCATAAAACCATCTATCAAACTTCAAGCTTAATTGACGCAAGCTTAAAAGTCGTTGATGGCACTTTAAGTCTTATCGACAACAAGCCTAGAAGGCGATGGATTTTAGTAAATCAATAACGATTAGCATGAGCTAAAATTGCTAATCATTCTTTCAAATTAAATATCAAAAGTAGTTAATTAACAATAAGCAGAAAGCTATTAATGATATTTCAATCCTTATTATGGATCAATTGACATAATCCAAGGTAGTCAACCATATTTTGAAATTAAGCAAAGTTATCAATATTCGCCAAAGATCAAGCGAAGCATCCATTCAAGTTAGACTCAAAGCGATCAAGCATATGGGAGTGGGACAATAGTGAGCGTTAAGCCTTTCCCACTTTCTTTTTTATTTCATACTCTTTTATGATTATGAATTTAAATTTATTAAATTGTAAAGTGAGGGTATGACCTTACTTAAGTCATATACCCCTTTCTTAAGTCAATCAATCATGTTTTTTTTGTCTTTATTTTATTATCTAAGTTTCTTACTTTAGGAAGTCCTTGATAATTATTAGGATAATTAATAGTAGAGGCTTCTACTTATTGGAAGTTATTTGAATGGACCAAGGAGTATGACAGAGGATATTATTTGCCCACAAGCTCCTTAAACAAGGATATTATTGGCTTACTCAAAAGCCAATAAGTACTTCAAAAACCTACTCATAGAACAAGTAGCTATGCCTTCTCTTTGGTATGGTTCACATGGCAATAAGAGATGGTTTATGAGGGTCCCTTCTTTCTAAACCTCCTTGTCTACAAGGATCATTCATCCAACCTTCTTTTGGACTTTGGATGGCTGAGGAGTGGGTTAGTAGTCTTTGCTAGAGTCATAATGAAATGACTCTGATAGCATGGATTATTTCCTTTTGTGAGGTTTCATGCTTGGTCATAGTTTCACAATGATTCTTCTTCATTTGCTTGGTTATTCTCCCTTTAGCTACGATCTTAATGTGAGTTTGTGTTCCTTTTGATTTGTTTTTACTCTTCTCTAAAATATTCAATGGAGCAAGGGAAGTAGTGATGAGGATGATAATGTTTGATTT
Organism: Trichopus zeylanicus subsp. travancoricus; assembly: GCA_005019695.1. NCBI lineage: Eukaryota > Viridiplantae > Streptophyta > Magnoliopsida > Dioscoreales > Dioscoreaceae > Trichopus > Trichopus zeylanicus. The sequence continues at coordinate 119,739 of RXID01019342.1, read as the reverse complement.
CATTTGAGAGGTGGGCTTCCTAAGCCCAACTGAAAATGCCAATAGCTTTCCCTTTGCTTATGATGGTCAAGATAGGCTCCTCTTTGTCCATGCATCTTTCAAGACCTACTTTTGATTGCTCCTCCTTGGGAGTGGTGCAAAGATGATTAAATGCTGATATTCGCCTTGCACCTAGCCTTTGGAAAATGGATGTCTTTGCTAGTTGAGGTGTGGCTTCCAATACCTTATCTAGTTGACCCATCTCCTTGAAAATGATGACATTGAGTTTCTTTCCTCTTGATGAAAGGTTGAAAGCAGATTCATCTTGTGTGACTATAGTGTTATTTGATGAGGTAATAGGTGCAATCTTGAATTGGATGACTTTAGAAATGGTTCCAAACTTGATTTGGGCTCTAGCTACTCCTCTAGTAATCATCGACTGAGGTGGACGAACTACTAATTCTTCTTATAAAACAACAATGTATGTTGGGTGGGGATGTTCTTTATTGGTGCCATTAATGCTTTCTATAAAGAAAAAACATAATTGATTAGTCTTCAATTATAATTCTATCATATTAGTGCCTTTATTATATTAGCTAGATTTCTACACTTGAAGGTGAAGTCAAGTCCCACAGGGCATGTCATAGTTTGTGGTAGGCCAGTCCTAGAAGGTGTAAATATTCAACATACACAGGACTACCACAAACTAAGAGAAAGTTCTACTAGATGTGCCAGAATTTGTGGAGTCGTGATCGATCATCTGGGATAACTAGAGGATCCCGAGAAGCAATCTTAAAGTAATAAATCAAATTGAAATTATCTTAGCATGCTATAAGATATTATGAGCATATAACTTTTGACAAGCTCAAGCCCCTACCCTTGCAATTATCATGAACCTCTTAAAGTAAGAAATATAGTTAATAAAATAGAGACACAAAAAAAGGAAGAACATGTTTTGATTAATTTAAACTTAGAGTTACATAGCTTAAGTAAGTGTATATCCTCATTTTATAATTTAAATAATTTATAACATTAGATATAAAAACGAAAATTTCATGCTTGCCCATTGCCCTGATCCCATGTGCTTAATCAAGTGTGATGTGATGGATGACCTATTTGGAACTTGACTTGGTATGGGTGCTTGGTTTGATCCATAGAGGATATCAATAACTATGTTGGACTTTGGAGTATTGATGATGACATTGGATTATGTCATTTGATACTATTAGGATTTGAAATATCATCGACAGCTTTTTGCTTATTGTCGGTTGATTTCATTTGATTTTAAGGTCAAAAGAGTGCAAGCACACCTTTGTTTGGTTTCGATTTGAGAAAATAATTAGCATGTTTGACTTATGCTAATTGTTCTTGACTTGATAATCAATGGCCTTTTAGTTTATTGTTAATTAGATTTGAAGCATTACCGATGACTTTATGCTTGTTGGTTAATTTTGAAGTATTACCAATGGCTTTTTGCTTGTGTTGGTTAGCTTTCTTCAAATATGATATTTGACCGATTGACTGACCAAGTGCAAGCTTACATTAGTTCAATTTGAAATGATTTGTGGCTTTGACTTATGTTGACCATCTCTAATTTAATAATTGATGAACTTTTTGGTTTGTTGTTGATTGAGCTTGAGGTTTTGTCAACAACTTTGTAATGTTGTTGATTCTCTATGATTTGAGGTTAGTTTGATTTAAACTTGGTTTTGATTCAAGTCAAGTTTGATTCAATTTGGGTCAAATTCAACCTTTTGTTTGATCCTTATTGGACCTTTAATATGTTTGGGCTTTAGGTGTTGTCAATGTTTTTTGGGTGATACTGTAAGCTAGTCCTAGGTTGAAATGACTTTTAGAGGAGCCCCCAAGCTGGCCTTAGGTTGAAATGACTTTCGAATGAGTCTATAGGCTAGCTCTAGGTCTGATGACTTTTGTGCAAGCTTCTATGCTGGTCCTAGGTCGAATGACTATTGAGTTAGCCCGCAAGGTGGCCCTTAGTCATGGAGGCAAATAAAAATGAAAACAATGTATTTTTTTTCTTTCTTTTTATTTCCTCCTTCTTGGCAGCTACTACAACATTTTTTTTGTATTTTTTTTCCTGCTTTCTTTCTTATTCTCATTGGCAACTTTCTTCCCCTTCTTTCTTTGTCAGATGATTGAATCTAGCCATCTCCAACTAGATCAGGCCAATGGGAGTGGCAGGAGGTAGGAAGCTAGTGGAAGTGGTGGCAGGTAGGAAGTCAATGGATTTGGATGTAGTCGGGATCTAACTGCGAGTTTGGATAATCGATCGTTAGCATTTAGCACCCAAACATAGTTATCTTTAGTGGCAGGTGCAACTACAATTCTCGAGTTTGGGCTACCAAACTTTGTAGTTTGGTCACCTGACCTCGTCAGAAGGATATGTGCTAAGGTCAAAAGTTTGGTGGTAGAAGGCCACATGTGAAGCTATCAATAGGTGGCTATGCATTGGTAAGGTTCTACCATAGGTGTAGGGGTTGTTGACTTGGAACAACGTGATATCATGGCACAACAACATGATGTAGAAATAAGTAGTTATGGTTGCCTCAAGGCAATTGTAAGGGAGCTACTGAATGGCAGTGACGTAAGGGAGAGCCACTTGTAGGCGGCAAGGGAGATGAGGTGGTGGGGAGGCCGATGTAGATTGGACAACAAGCTGTGATTTGAGTGACCAAACCTTGGGTCTAGCATCTGAACTCAATAAACTAGTTGCATATTTCAAGGAGACAGTGGCATCATGTAGGGAGCAAGGTAGATTTAGCTACCAACAAGACCTCACAAAGATCAAACAAGACAAAAGGAGGTAGAGAGAAAGAACCCGCAAATAAAAGAAAGCTAAATGACATTCACTTTTGTTGTCTACAACTTGATTTTGTCATCTTCTTCTTTGCTTGTCTTTTTATGTTTCTAATCTCCTCTTCCCGCTCTCTTTCTCTTTTTTTCTTTTTTTATTTCTTTTCCTTTTTTCTTTTCCCTCCTTTGTTTGTCATCCGCTCTTCAATTAGCAATAACTTTTTTTAGGTATTTTTTCTTTCTTCTCCCCTATTCTTCACCACTCCTTTTCCCTCTTTCTTCTTCAACCGAGACCCCTCCCCTTTTCTTTACAATCTTATGGTGGGTCTGGCCAACCCCAGCTAGATTTGGCCCTCCATTGGTGTGGCAATATTAACAAGAGATCGCTTAGGCATAACATAGAAGAAAGGCGTGATGGAGGAGCTAGAGCTACAGAAAGTGGTTGTTACAATGGAAATCAAACAACCAAACCTTTTGGTTTGGAAGTCTAGTCCTTAGGGCTTGGGTATCCAAAACTTGGGGTCCGGATACTCAAACATGACCAAGCTATAGTCCAACTAATGTAGCCTAACAATAGGGTAGACTAGGTGGTGAGCAACAATGAGGGATGAGGCTCCCAGAGGTGGAGATGGCTGACAAATAGCACCATAGTGGCATGGGGTGGCTTGTAGCATTATGTAGGTGGTGATAGTCACCTAGAAGATGGCCCAGCAATAATCAAGCAAGGAGAGACCACCTATTGGTGGTATGGCTCCAGTGAGCAGGTGGCTTGGGTTACAAAGGATGGCTAGGCAGTGGTCCGGGATGTTAGTGAATGGTAAGAGATAGAAGGCAATAAGGTCTCAACTTGGAGGTTTGGTTGCTTGAACTTGGGTAGTAGGTCATACAAGGAGTAGAGATGATGATGTGTAGGAGCTTGACAATGAATAACAAACATTGGCAATAGGGAAAGGAGAAGAGCAACGAACTTCAAAGGAAACCAAAAGAAAATGTAGATAAGTTTATTTTTTTTCCCTTTTGGTGCAACTTCCAATATGATCTTTAATTCACTTTGCTTGTTCATCATGTCTTTTTGATCTCTCCTCCTTTTCTTTTTCTTTTGCAAGACTCTCGTGGTTTTTATAAGCAACAAGTGGATTGGATCAAACTCCGTTTAAACTTTTAAATTGTGGATATGGATTATGATCTTTTGCTCAAATTTGTGATAGATTTGATTCTATTTTATTTGGATGAGTATATGTTTGAATATCAATGAAGATTTGTATCATCTATTTGTATTTAGATAAGGATATAATGATGTCTTGGATAAGATAATTTGAAACTTGTAATTTATTCTTATTTGAAAATTATCAGATTACAAGTAGTATTTTTAAAAAATGAAAATTTTCAAGGATTTATTTATAAATATAAAGGTTTCAAGGATGTTTTTGTAAAACCTAAATTTTTTGAGGACCAATTTTTAATGATCCACCTTTGAGAGATGTTTTGCGAACTCTAGATTATGTGAGGATCAATTTATAATTTAAAGACTTTTAAGGACTTTTTTGTACAAATTTTCAATTCAAGGTCCTATTTGTAAGAAAAAATCTGACAAAGGATATATTTGTAAGAGAAAATTTGACCAGACACCTATGTATAAAAGTTTTATTTGATTTAGGGACATATTAATAAAGATTTTAATTTTTCTCATTTTGGGCCAGATTTTTAATGAGTTTTGAGCCCAATTTTGGTCCAAATTTTCAGCTCACTCGGCCTACTTTGATTGAATTCAATTTAAGCCCAAATACTACAATAATTTTGGTCTAAATCAAGCTAAAATTTTGGTCAATTCAATTACAATTCAAATCTAACTGAATTTTCATATTTGAGCTTAGTCTAGTGGCATCCATGGTTCGATCCTAGTTGAATTTTTGTCAAATTTAGCTTGACAAGAACCACCAAAAAACCACTATTCCTGTGAGGGGTAGTCAGCTTGAAGTTGTAAAATTTGTCGAGATTTGAGTCAAGCAAAGAGTTGAGCACTAGCCAATTCCATTGGAGTGTCAAAAGAAGTGAGGTAGCAATATTTATGCATGTTGGGTTAGAATACAATACATTGCAAGCTCTAAGGATGTAAAAGGTTTTTTAGAAAATCATGCAAAACTATCAACCATCAGTTGGGTCTAGAGGTCTTGAATTTTTTCTCTTGTTCTTGATTAGTAGAAGTAAGGAAAGAGAGAGAGAGAGAGAGAGAGAGGATTCAGCTCCTATCCTTGATCACCAAGAAAGGGAAACACTTGAGCTGCAACTTCTAAATCTTGCTCTTGTTTAGAAAGAAGAAAAGGATTTGGATTTCAGCAAAGAAAAGAGAGAAGGCCTAAATCATCTCTTTCTTGCTCCTATTTTCTCCAGAAGAAAAGAAGAAAGCAGGGCAAGGAGTCTTGCTGGCCTACAGAAAAGATGGAGGAGAAACGGGAGAAGCGAAGCAACCTAAATTCATACCTTTGTCAAATTTTGCCAGCTCAAACGCTAGCTGCTACAGTCCCCTTTCTCTTTAACTTTGCTGCCCTTTCTCCTTCTCATGGGAAGGAAGAAGAAGAAGTGAATGTAGGGAGAAGAGGCCACATGGTTTGATATTTTAGAAAATTTGCAAAATCCCCCTTGATTTGTTCTATTTAATATTTAGGCCCTTGTTGAGCTACTTGTCCTCTTCTTTGTCTTTTTTGTTTTTGCTTTTCTTTTTCATTAAGTAAATTTGTCTGTTGTGGTTGATCTTCACCTCTATTTGACAACCATAGGTTCTGGAGTTCGAATCTTGGCTCAGACGCACTTTGAACAACAACTTTTCTTTTGTTTCTTTTCATTTTGCTTTGTCATTTTATTTTAGTTTGGCTCTTCCCTGGTCCATACATTCTCCCTATCTTAAAATAAGTATAGTCATCTAAAATTAACTCCAAATTGATTCATACATAAAAGCTAAAATAATTGAGAGTGCCTTGCCAAGATATCCTTTTCTAGTTCCTAGATGACTTCTCCTTCTAAATGATTTCTTCACTAGACCTTGACATAAGATATGGTTTGGTTCCTTAACACTTGCTCTTTTCTATCTAAAATATGAATAGGATATTTCTCATAGAGATCTTCATGAAGCTCTAGAGGTGAAAATCTATTACATGGCCCTAGTGTGGAGTGTATTTCCGTAGCATAGACACATGGTACACATTATGAACTCTTTCAAGTGCTGGAGGGTCTATGCATAGCTAGAGAGGCTCCCATCATGTTTCTTTGAACTGAGGTTGTAGCCATGCATGTCGATCAAGGAAACCTCTACGACTATGAACTCAATTGAGGCAGGTGTAGATTCCATTTGAAGTAACAAAGAGCAAGGTGGTATGCCCCTTTCAAGGATCTCAAAATGCCCAATAAAATGGGGGCTAAGCTTGCTACAAACACCAAACCACATCACATCTTTAATAGGTGAGATTTTAAGAAAAACATGATCACCAAACTAGAATTCCAGTTCTTTGTGGGGGTTGTCTGCATAACTCTTCTATCTACTTTGAGCTGCCTAGAGATATTTCTTGATCAATAAAATCTGTTGAACAATCTCAATACCCAATAACATCCTTTCACCTACATCAACCTAGCATATTGGTGACCTACATTTTCTTCGATTAAGTGCCTCACAAGGAGCTATTTGGATGCTAGCCTAAAAATTATTGCTGCAGGCAAATTCCACTAATGGTAGGTGTTTATCCCATAAGCCACCCTTATCAAAAACACATGCTCTCAATATATATTTCAAGACTTGATTGGTCCTCTCAGATTATCCATCTGTTTGGGGGATAAAAAGCAATACTAAAACTTAAAGTAGTCCCCAAAGCCCTGTGTAAGCTTCTCCAAAATAATTAATGAAATGAGAATCCCTATCTGACACAATGGACACTAGCACACCATGCAATCTAACAATATGCTCAATGTAAAGCTTCACCAATCTGTCCAAGGTCATTCATATCTTGATAGCCATGAGTTGACTTAATTAATCTATCCACAATGAACCAAATAGCATCAAAGCCCTTTTGGGTTATAGATAGTCTTGATACAAAGTCCATGGAAATATATTCCAATTTCCATTCAGGAATAGGCAATGGTTGCAATAACTGCTAGTCTTTGAAGTTTAGACTTTACTTGTTGAAAAGTCAAAATCGAGCCATGAACTATGCAATTTTCCTCTTTATATTATTCCACTAGAAGATACCTTTCAAATCCCTATACATCTTGGTACTTCTTGAATATACTGCGTAGCTTGAAGTGTGAGCTTCCTCAAGGATTTCCCTATTCAACTCAGGTCTATTTGGAATACAAACCCAATCACTAAACCTTAATGAGCCATCCTTGTGCATTCAAAACTCTGTCTAGCAAAACTCTATTTCTAGCTGAATCTTCTAAAATTAAGGGTCATCTGCTTGAGCTACTTTAATTATGTCAAAAATATTGGGGTGAACCTACAAGCTAGCTAACAAGGCACCCGACTCATGAACTCAGATCTCAATCTCACATCTTCTCAAATAATCTAAAATGGCTCTTTTAGATGTAAGGATGTGGTCAAAGAACTTGAATTCTTCTTGCTTAAAGCATCTACCACCACATTGGCCTTCCCAAGATGATAGTTGACGGTCAAGTCATAATCCTTGAGCAACTCCAACCATCTTCTTTGCATCATGTTTAGCTCCTTTTGGGTGAAGTTATAGTTTAGACTTTTATAGTTAGTGAAGATCTCATATGATTCCCCATGCAAATAATATGAGAAAAGACCACTATTGCAAGTTTTAAGTCATGCGTAGGGTAATTACTTTCATGTGGCTTTAGTTGTCAAGATACATAAGCAACAACTTTTCCATCTTGCATCAGCATATAGCCTAGGCCATTCTTGGAAACATCACTATAAATTGTGTACCCTTTAACACAACTAGACAAAATAAGGATCAGTGCAGACACTAATCTCTTTTTCAACTCTTGGAAACTCTCTTTGCATTCTTTAGACCATTCAAATGAGTTTCTCTTCTAGTCAAGCTAGTCAAAGGGGCTGTTATGCAAGAAAAGCCTTTAACAAACCTCTATGGAGCCAAAACTAAATACCCAGGATAGCGAAAGACTCTGAGGAGCAATCTCAAAATAACAAATGAAATTTGAGAGCAGTTTGAATATGCAATTAGGTATTACAGAAACATGACTTTCAACAGACATAAGCCTCTATTGCTAATTATCCTGATAATTATCAAAAATCTCCTAAAGTGAGAAACCTAACTAATAAAATAAAGACACAAACAAAAAGAAGAAAGTATGATTTAATTGATATGAGAAAAGATACATGACTATAGTAAGGGCATACCCACACTTTATAATTTAATAAATTTAAATTCATAATTATAAAAGAATATGAAATAAAAAAAGAAGTGGGAAATGCTTGAAGTGTGATCCGCTGCCTCGCTCCCATGCACTTGATCATGTGGAGTCTGACTTGAACAAATGCTTGGTTTGATCCTTGGCAGATGTTGATAACTTTGCTTGGTTTCAAGGTGTGACTAACTATCTTACTTTGTATATATTAACCTCTAATAAGATATAAATTATCAATGATAGCTTTCTGCTCATTGTCAATTGAATTCTTTTGATCTTTGATTTAAGAGTGATTAGTGGTTTTACCTTATACTAATCATTATTGATTCAATAATCAATAACCATTCATGGCTTGTAGTTGATTAGACTTAAAGTGTCATCAATAGCTTTAAGCTTGTGTTGTTTGAGCTTGAAGTATGACTGATGGCTTTATAGTATTATCGGTTGACTTCTTTTGAACAAGGCATCTAGCTAACTAAATATATGAGTTTAAGCTTGACTTTAGTTCAGTTTGAAATGGTTAGTAGCCTTAACTTATGCTGGCCATTTCTAATTTGATGATTGATGGCCTCATTGACATATTGTTGATTGGATTTGAAGCAACACTAACATCTTTTGAGCATGTATTGTCTTATCTTAAAAGGTGAATCATCAATGGCTTCTGAAGTTGACTAACTTGAAAGGTGCATCATCAACAGCTTCTGGGGTTAACTAGCTTGAAGGGTGCATCATCAACGACTTCTTGGTGTGGACTAGCTTCGAAGTGTGGAATGGCTTTATTATTGGTTAACTTCGATCAAATAAAATGTTTGGCTAACTAACTAAACGAGTTCAAGCCTGTCTTTTTTCAATTTGATTTGAAAGAATGATTAGTGGTCTTGACTTGTGCTAATTATCTTCGATTTGGTAACTGATAGCCATTCTTGGCTTGTGCTAATTATCTTCGATTGATTTGAGGTATTATCAACAACTTGAGATTATTATTGACTAACTTTGCCTTGATTCTAGTTTGAATTCGATTTGGTTCGGTTTAAAATTCAGACTTAGACTTTGATTTAAGCCTAATTTGATTTAGTTCAATATTCAAAAGTTGACTTAGACTCAGGTTTGATTTGATTTAATTCATTATTCAAAACTCGATTTGGACCAAGTTTTCTTTGATTTAGTTTAATGTTCAAAACTTGATTTCAATCAAGTTTGATTTGATTCAATTTGATATTTAAAATTTTAGTTTGATCTAAATCTAATTTGATTTAGTTTAATGTTCAAAACTTGATTTTGATTCAAGTCTAATTTGATTTAGTTCAATATTCAAAATTTGATTTAGACTCAAGTTTGATTTGACTTAATTTGATATTCAAAACTTGATTTAGACTCAAGTCTAATTTGGTCTAATTTAATGTTCAAAACTTGATTAGGATCAAGTTTGATTTGATTCTATCGAGTTGGGTTTAACCTTGTATTGAATTAGTATTGAGCCTCAAACTAGATCCTTAACGAATTTTGGATCTAATCCTTATTGGATTCTTATTGGATCGTTTAATAAATCTTGGGATCCAACCCTTAATGGGTTCTTCCTGGATTATTAGTATATCTCGGATCTTCCCTTTATAGGTTCTTAATGGATCCTTAATAGATCCCAGACCCAACCCACAATGGGCTCTTATTGGATACTTAATGGATTTTGAATCTGACCCTTAATGAGTTCTTATTGGATCCTAGTTCAACACATTAATGTGTTTTGGTTTCACCCATGATAATTCTTTATTGGGTTTGGATTCGAGCCTTAGTGGACTTGAGTTCAAGTTGGATTGGTCCAACATAGCTCTAGTTCAAGTTTGACCTACTTTTGGTTTGAATTAAGTTCAGCTTAACATGATTTGGGTTCAACCTTTGTTTGACTCAATTAGGGTTAGTTTGAACCTAATTTAACCCAATTAAGATTTGGTTCAAGCTTGGTTTGACCTAATTAAGATTTGATTTGAATTTGGTTTGGTCTAATTAGAGTTTAGTTCAAATTTAATTTGAATTATGATTGACCTAATTTGAACCTAATTGGGGTTGGGTCTAAACCGCTTTGGTTTAGATTAACTCAATTTGACTTTGGTTCCAGTTCAATTTGAGTTTTAATCTATCTATTTGATCAATTTAGGTCCATTTGGTGATTTGTTCAAATCAAACTGATTTAAATAGTTTATTTAATTCGATTTAGCTGAATTGACTTAATTTCAATGTATTTAGATCAATTAATTTAATTAATTTATGCTAATTAATTTAATTAATTTATGCTAATTAATTTAATTAATTTGGTTAGTAAGCCCTTGGGCTATCATAATAATTTTGAGTGAGTTTGCAAGCTTACCCTGAATCATATTAGACTTTCAGTAAGCCAGTGGGGTAGCTAAGACTAAATTTAGACTTTTGACAAGCCTACAAGTTGGCCTTGAGTTGATTAAGACTTTTAGTGAGCTCGCAAGCTAGTCTTGAGTTAATTTAGAAATTTTGACAAGCCTATGGGCTAGCCTTCGTTTAAATAGATATTCAGCGAGCTTGCAAACAAGCCTTAGTCTGAATAGACATTCAGCGAGCCCACAGACTAATCTTAGTCTAAATAGATATTCAATGAGCTTGTAAGTTGGCCTATAGTCTAAAAGACATTTGGCGAGCCTGTGGGTTAGCTTTAGTCCGAATAGACATTCGGTGAGCTTTGGGCTAGCCTTAGTTCAAAAAGTCATTCAGCGAGCCTCCAGGTTGGTCCTAGTCCTAATATATGTTTGGTGAGTTCATAAGTTGGCTTTAGTCTGAATAGATGTTTGTCGAGCCCATAAACTTGCCTTAGTTCAAAATTAATCTTCTGGCTAGCCCGCAGGATAGTTCTAGACTATTTGATTTTTAGATGAGCCCGAGGGTTAGAGATGAGTTAAAAATTGGCTTTTGAGTGAGCCCATAGATTGTTCTTAGACCTTTTGACTTAGGCATATAAATCAAGGCCAAATTTTCTCTATTTTTAGCAACATACTTTTTTCCTATATTTTCTGTTGCTTGCCTGGCTCACTTCTTTTTTTGTTTTTGGAAAAGGCAAAACTCTTTTTTTACTCTTCTTCTTCTTCATGGACTCTATCTCTTTTTCCTCTATACTGTAAATGAGACAAAGCTCCTCCTTTGGGAGAGATTTGGTGACAATGAAAGCCAAAGCTCCATCTCCCTTGAATTTGGGCCAGATCTAGCCACAAGCAATGGAAAAAATGCATAGTGGTAAGCAGCAGCCACAAGTGGTGGCAGAAGCCACCGATGGTTGAGTTGGCAAGTAGGGGGGGAGGATTGATTGGGGTGGGGATGGTGAGATGGTGGGCCTTCATGTCAAGCATAAATTAGGCTGAGTTGGTGAAGGCATCAACAGCCAACACAAGACAATGGTGTGCTTAGCAGCGATTGGCAAGGGGAAGACGTGGGCAATGGTGGTTGGGCTTAGCAAGCACATAGGAGATCGAGCTTCGGCAATTGTACGAGATGGGAGAGGGATGGTAGGATGGAGCTAGAGCATCGCATAGGAGAGAGCCTTTAGCGAGGCACAAACAATTTTTAGTTTGGGTGGAGGTGACTTTGCCAATGGGGTAGGTAATGCCAATTTAGGATGTATAGGGATTATTAGTGAGAAGTGTGGGATAGAAATTATCCACCCATGATAGCAAATACCTTGAGGAGTAATCTCAAAATAACAAATCAAAAGCGTGATGGTTTAAATACACAATTAGGTATTATGAGAATATGAATTTTAATAGGAGCAAGTTTTTGTGATTAATTACCCTGACAATCATCAAAAATCTCCTAAAGTGAGAAATCTATCTAATTAAAAACAGACATAAAAGAAAAGAAGAAAGTATAACTTGATTGATTTAAGAAAGGGATCACATGGTTTAAGCAAGGGCATACTCTAACTTTACATTTTAATAAACATGAATATGAAATAAGAAAGGAAATGGGAAGAGCTTGTGTGCTGGACCATGTGAGTCAAGCTCAGGTAGATCCTTATTTGATCATTGGTGGATATTGATGATTTGGTTTAATAATGTCGTTCGATGGGACATGGAAGGGGATGAGAGGAGTTTGAAGTGTTTCCAATAGCCAATAAGACATTGGTGATAACTTTATGATTTGAAGTGTTACCATGCCAATAAGGCATAGGCGATAACTTCATTATTTGAAGGGTTTTCATAATCAATAAGACATAGGTGATAACTTTAAGGTTTGAAGTTCTTTCATAGCCAATAAAGTGTAGGTGATAACTTTAAGGTTTGAAGTATTTTTCTAACCAATAAGGCATAGGAAATAACTTTGAGATTTGTAGTGTTTTCATAGCTAAAAAGGTATAGGCGATAACTTCATGGTTTGAAGTATTTTCATAGCTAATGTGATAGGTGATAACTTAGAGGTTTGAAGTAGATAACTTAGAGGTTTGAAGTATTTCCATAATCAATAAGGCATAGGTGATAACTTTCATATTTGAAGAGCTTTGATGGTGAATAAAGTGTAGATGATAGCTTTATTTGAATAAGGCGTTCTAGTTTAATTTGGATGGCTCGAAGTGTTTTGATAGCCAATAAGACGTAAGCGATAACTTCATTATTTGAAGTATTTTATAGCCAATATGGTATAGGTGATAACTTCATTTTTGAAGTGTTTCCTTAGACAATAAGGTTTAAATCATAACTTCATAGTTTGAAATGCTTCCATAGCCAATAAAGTGTAGATGATAACTTTATTTTTTGAAGTATTTTCATAGCTAATAAGGTGTAGGTGATAATTTCATTTGAACAAGGCATTATAGTTGATCGACTAAGCTAGTTCAAGCCTATATTAGCTTGGTTTGATGGTTTGAAGTGTTTTTATTAGCAAATAAGGCATTGATAATAACTTTATAATTTGAAGTATTTCCATAGCCAATAAGGCATAGACTATAACTTTGTTGATTTTTAAGTATTTCCATAATCGATAAGATATAGGCAGTAAATTTATGGTTTGAAGTGTTTATATAGCCGATAAGACATAGATGATAACTTCATGATTTGTAGTATTTTTATAGCCAATAAAGCATAGGCGATAACTTCTTAATTTGAAGTGTTTTCACTGCTTATAAGGTATAGGTGACAACTTCATGGTTTGAAGTGTTTCTATAATCGATAAGGCATAGTGATAACTTCATGATTTAAAGTATTTTCATATTTGATAAAATATTAATAATAACTTTATGATTTGAAGTTGTTTCATGGCTGATAAAGTATAGGTGATAACTTTGTAGTTTGAAGTATTTTCATGACTAATAAGATGTAGGTAATAACTTCATGATTTGAAATATTTTCATAAGCAATAAGGTGTAGGTGATAACTTCATGATTTAAAGTATTTTTATAGTCAATAAGATGTAGGTGCTGATTTTGTTTGAATAAGGCATTGTAGCTCATTGACTAAGCTAATTTAAGCCTACCTTAGTTCAATTTGCTTGGTTTGAAGTTTAGACTTAACTTTGGTTCACATATGATTTGATTCAATTAAATATTTAAAATTTGATTGAATTGTGATTCAATAAACCCTTCCCTAGGGATAAGGATATGTTCTAGTTCTCTTCTTAGAATCTTTGGTGATTGTGGTTCACACTAATGCCTTGTAGCAAAACAAGGGGGACTATATGAAATATTCATTCACAAAATCATTTTTGGCATTGATGATGAATATTTAATTTCCAATGATGGATTCAATTTACCATGCTTGGCATTGATTTTTAGAAAAAAATTTGTAAAATACTGATTATTGACTCTAGTTGGGGTAATACTTATTTCGACTTAAGTCTAATTTGGCTCAGTTTAATACTCAAAACCTAATTGTGATCAACTCTGGTTTCATTCAATTTGGGTCAAGTTTGACCTTGTGTTGGGCCCTTATCGAGTTCTTATTAAACCCTTAATAGATATTGGATCCAAACCTTAATAGGTTCTCATTAGGTTCTTAATGGATCTTGGATCCAACCCTTAATAGGGTCTTAATGGATTTTAATGGATTTTAGATCTAACCCTTGATGAGCTCTTAATGGATCTTAATAAATTTTAGATCTGACCCTTAGTGGGTTTTTAATGGATCTTTAATGGATTTTGGATCTGATCATTAATAGGTTCCTAATAGATCCTTAATGGATCTTAAATCTAACCATTAATGGATTCTTAATGAATCCTTTATGGATTTGGATTTGGACCTTAATGGACCTAGGTTCAAATTCAAGTCGATGCAGGTTCAACTTGGTTTTGGTTCATGCTCAACCTAGTTCTGGTTCAAGTTCAACCTGATTTTGATTTGAATTTGAGTTCAACTTAACATAATTAGGGTTTGGTTTAGACTTGATTTAATCCAATTGAGGTTTTGCTTGGACTTAATTCAACTCAATTAGATTTTGGTTTTCAATTTGATCTAACCCACTTAGGGTTTGATCCCAGTTGGTTCAACCCAACTAGGGTTTGATTCAAATTTTGGTTTGACCCAATTAGGAGTTAGTTTAAACTTGATTTAACCTAACTAGGGTTTGATTCAAATCTGATTTGACCTAATCAAAGTTTAGTTCAAATTTCATTTAATCTTAATTAATTCGATTTGGACTTAATTGGGGTTGGGTCTAAATCAATTTGATTTAGGTTAACTCAATTTGGATTTGAGTCAAGTTTAATTTGAGTTTTAGTCCATTTCTTTGATTGACTTAAGTCCTTCTAATGATTCATTCAAGTCGATATAACTTTATTTGTTCAATATGAGTGAATCACTTTAATTTAACCAATTTAACTTAATCAGCTTAGTTTGAAAGCCTTCTGGCTGTCATGATGAATTTGGATGAGCCCGTAGGTTGGTCTTAGTCTGAATAGATATCCAGTGAGGTAGCAAGTTGGCTTTAGTCTGAATAGATATTCGACGTGTTTGTAAGCTAGTCTTAGTCCGATTAGACGTTCAACAAGCTCACAAGCTGGTCTTACTTTGAATAGACATTCAACATGTCTGCAGACTAGTCTTAGTCTAACTAGATATTTTACGAGCACGCAAGTTGACCTTAGTCCAAAAAAATATTCGACAAGTTTGTGGACTGGTTTTAGTCCAAATAGACGTTTGGCGAGCTCGCAAGCTACTCTTAGTCCAAAGAGGCACCGTGGGTAGTCACGATGTTGATAAAATTTATCAATATGAAAAACTATAGGTGGCCACTGTGGTGATGGAGTTTCATCAACATGCTAAAAATTACAGGTGATCGCAATGATGATGGTGCTACAATTGAGACGAGAAGTTTTTTTTTTTTGCCAATAATTTTTTTCCTTTTATTTTCTCTCCCACTCCTTTATCCTAATGTGGTGGGAGCTCCCTTTTTCTCTTAAAGCTGGATCCCACAACTTTTTTTTAATTCTAGATTTTACAAGGATCAATTTGTAATTTTAGGATTTTGTTAGATTTTTTCTATAAAATATTCATCCTAGTGATCTATTTATAAAAAAAATTTGCCAAGGACCTATTTGTAAAAATTTATTCAGTCCAAGGATCTAATTATAAAATTCTTATATGTTTCATTTTAACCCATATTTTCGATGAATTCTATACCCGATTTTGGTCCAAATATTTAGCCCACTCAGTCCACTTAGATTAAGTTTAGCTCGAGCCTGATCTTTTTCAATAATTTGGGCCCAAACTGAACTCAATTTTCAATCAAATTTGACTACAATTCAAGTCCAACTTGGACCCACACTTAAGCCATAATTTAGTGACATACAAGTTTTAATTATGATCATAATTCAATCAATTGTGATTTTAGTAAAAATTACCAAAAATAACCTTCAATAATAGTCTGCCAATCCCAAGAAGCTTCTAACCTCAATGGCATTGCTTAGAAAAGTCACAACTACAATATAAGATTTCCTTAACTTTGGGTCAACTACAATTCCATCCTTCATCACAACATGGCCTAGAAAGTTACACTATCAAGTCAAAACTTGCATTTCTTCAATTTAGCAAATAAGTTTTTGTCCTTAAGGCCACCAAGAGAGTTTTGAGATGTTCCTTACACTTTACTTGACTGTGAAAGTATATAAAAATACTATCAATAAACATGACCAAGAATCAATCATGGAAAGGCTTAAAGACCCTATTCATAAGGTCCATCAAGACAACTGGAGCATTCATCAAGCCAAAAGCCATCACCAATAATTTGTAATACCTATATCGTGTGCAAAAAGCTATCTTTGGCATGTCATTTGCTTTAATATTTAGTTGGTGATATCCAAATTGAAGATCAATCTTAGAGAATACACAAGCTTCTTACAACTGACCAAAAGATTATCAATTTTAGGTCATGAGTACTTGTTCTTCATAATCACCTTATTTAGCTCCCAATAATCTACACACAACCTCAAATGTCCATCCTTCTTCTTCACGAAATAGAACAGTAGCACCCCAAAAGGAAACACTAGGCCTAATAAAGCCCTAGCCTTAGAGTTCCTATAGTTGATCTTTCAATACTTTCAATTCAACTAGAGCCTTTCTATATCAACTTTTGAAACATCAATACTCGAAACTAAATCAATAGAGAACTTGATCTCTCAATATGGTAGCAATCTAGGTAAATCTTTTGGAAAGACATATGGAAAATATCTCATCATAAGAATATCCTCCAACACTTGATCTTTTGCTTCAACATACTTGATCTTTTGCTTCAACATCTACCACAACTGCCAAAAATCCCCAACATCCACTCTTTGGTACTTTCTTTACTTGCATTGTAGAGATAACCCAAGCTAGAGTGTTGGTGATATTACCAAAGAAAGAAAATTTTGATTTTCTTCATGTCTTACAATTCACTCGCTTCTGTTGATAGTCAACTATTGCATACTGAGCAGCCAACAAGTCCATCCCAAGAATCACATAAAAATCATGCATACTCAACACATGATGGTTAGCTATCAGATCTTTAACTTCAAAACTCACTACACAATCTCTTCAAAAATAGTTGATAGGAATCTAGTTGTTGATCGGAGTATTCACAGGTAAATCATACTCTAGCAAAGATAGTGAAATAATACGTCTCCTAACAAACACTAGAGAAACAAAGAAATGCATAGCACTTGGGTGAAAAGAGACACATGCAAAGTTCAACGCTCCATGTAAGGTACCCAATGACAAATTACACAAATACAAGGCGCATACACAACATCATAATATCATAAATAATTAAAGGCATCAAAAATTAATAATTACATACTTGCAACCACAAAATTTGATGCCTTAGCATCCTGCAAGATGAGAGCATAGGCACACCCTGGTGCAATTGGAGCTAATAGACCTATATGTGGCCCTCAAAATGGGCATGCTGGTCTAAGCTAAGGCTCTTGGGAATCTTGAGTGTGCATTGGGCAATTTGCAATCTTATGGCCCATCTGGCTACACTTGAAGCAAGCACCAAATACTTTTATACAAATCCCAATTGGATGTCCTCAACCAAAACATGAGCACCTAACTTGACTTTTGGGGGTTGTATCGGTGCCAATGGCATATAATGAGGACCGCTCCAAATCTCTATTTCTCTTCCTCACTCACTTCGACTTGTCAATTATTGTAGCCTTCCACACTGATTCCAAAGACTTGGTTTTGTCCACCACATTCTCATGTGTCCAATCTATAGGGGGCCAACCCTCTATGGAGATAACCATTTAGGCTCTCTTCCAATCTCCTTGCCTTACACACATTCATGGCTACCAATGCGTGAGAAAAATTTTGTCTATGTATTAAATTCAGCTTCATACTCATCTACACTCATATTGCCTTGTCTCAAGGATAGGAATCACTTCTCTAGCTTGGCAACCTTACTTTTGGAGAAGTACTTCCCAAAATTGCTTCTCAAGATTTCTCCCGGGCGGCTATAGAATTCCCTAGAATTTGTCTCTGTCCTCCAGCATGCATGGGAGCTACCTTGGAGAAGATAGGCAATAAATCTCACTTTGCCATTATCCTCATAGTGATAGACTTCAAAAATCCTTTTTCATCTATTCAATCCAAGACTTTGCTTCATCAGAATATGTATTGCCATTGAAAGGAGGAGGTGCAATCTTCTTGACGTTGGAGATGGATTTCCACTCACTTCTTGATTCAATTTCAATGGGCACCATTGAAGCAGCTTGGGCCCTCAATGGGGGTAGAGTAGTAGCTGGTACCACAAGATGTCATAGGAGGCTGGGCTACCGCTAGTGATCAACCATAGAGTAAGCTTAGGACCTCCTATAACAATCCTTGTAGTCTATCAAGACTCCACTGCATTTGCTAGTGGAGGCCTATAGTGGATCTACATCTTATTGCCCTTGTATTGGAACTAAATCCTAGCTTTGTTGGCCCTGAGACTTAGCTGCACTCGAGCTACTATCAGATTCATCAATAGATTTCCTAGGTGACATCCTATAACACAAAAAACTTCATTATAAGGAAAGGTAATATTCACTATAAATCAAAATTATTCACAACAATGAAGTATAAGAAAAATATCCCAACCTAGAGACACTACCTGCACTCTTGTCTCAAAACATAGAACCAAAACCTAGAGCTCTAATACTACTAAGCCTATCATGCCCAAACCAAGACATGGCAAGTGTCATATACCTGCCTATACTTTAGATATACATGGTAGACCTAGATGAATAATAATAAAAAATATATCTTTCACAAAAGGTTCTCCTACAAGGTCCACTAAAGTAGAGGGCAAACAACAAATAGCTAACACACACACACATAAATATAGGAATATGAATTCTACAACACATGACACAAACACTCTTCAAACATGGGGTTTACAATTTTCCAAAAGACACAAGATCCGCATGGGGGCCATCTACATGCATACATTGCAAAACTATACATGGGAAGGTGAGCTACACAAGGACTAATGACAAGCCACTCATCCTAATTTTCATGCAAAACTCTAAAATCAACCTGCAAGAGAACAAATGATCTCATGTTAATGAGTATTTTTGTCAATAGAATAGTATAAAAATCATGTTTTGTAAAACTTGATCACAAAAGCCAAATCTAGCTAAAATGATTGAATGCAAGCATTATATACCCACATTGAAAATCAATAACAAATCTCAAATGCAACTATCACATGAGTAATTTTGATCTCATTTCAACATCACAAAAATAACCTAGAGCGATATGACTAGTATCTCCTATATAGGAATGAGACACACACATAAACAATGGCTCGAATCAGAACATAATAGTCACATTAAAATCAGTGGCAAAATAATGATGAGTATCCTGAGGACCATGCTGCTATTTTGATCCCCATGGATGGCAATCTAAAGCATGAATATAAATATATGCCAACATGGCCATGGCAACTTCCTATGTTTAGGCTCAGACAAGAATCAAGATGGAAACTACACAGTCAAAATCGATAAATCACAGGAATCACAATACTTTTGTAAATATGAGAAACCTCAATAGACACACCAGCACACATAGTTTTTCAAATGTAATGCAAATGAATATATATATATATATATATATATATATATCATCAAACAAAAAGAGAAAGCTCAATCCTCCCCATCTAGATTTATAAGATAAAATAACTAATTTCATAATCAAAATCTATTACCAATATTACATCATTCTAATCAAGACTCTATAACCCTAAAAATATAAATCTAGAACTTAAACAATTAGACTTAAAGCATGATCTGGAGTTGTCTCACGATTCATGAGAAGAGACCAATTTAAATGGAATCCAAGGCATTAGAGTAACCTAGTTCAAACATGTAAGTTGATTTCCATTCACAAGGCAACTTGACATCAAAATTGATTGCTCTTTGATCAAAATAAGAGCAAAGAAAACCATATTTTGAAACCTTAACTTCCAAAATTTTCCTGCTTGAACACATTTTGTTGGCTCTAAATGTAAGAATTTGCACAGATAAAGCTTGGTCAAAACCAAAGTGAATAGAACATTGCATAACAATATCATGAATATTGAATGAAAATGAATGGAAAATAACTCAAGAATCAAGTGTTAAAACCACAAAAAATTCTTAGTAGCAAAACTAAAACTTCCTAAAGGACCAAAGTATATTCTAAATAGCCAGGTCAAACCTTTTCAAAACACCAAAGCAAATTACAACACACAGGTTTAAACCAAGATTTTATTGTGTGGTTTCGGTTTTGCCTTCGGGACATAGCGAAATCGATACGTTTCGACCGTTTTGCTTTCGGCTGAAAGTTTTTTTTAATTATTAATTGGGTGTTGACCAGAGTTTGACTATATTTTAACTGTACTTTGACTTCAAATTAAAAATACGATAAAATATTGAAAAATATTTGGAAAAATTTGAAAAATTAAGAATAAATTTATACTTAATTTTAGCATAATATTAAATATTATTTTAGTTAATTAAAATTAATTTTGATAGTTAGTCACTGATATAGTATAATTTTAATATATATTAGTGTACTAAAAAAATACAAGAAATAATATGAATATGATTAAAAGTTAAAAATTAATATAAGCACATTTAATTTTTCATTAAAATGTACTTCACACATACATAATTTATAAATTATAAGATAATACAACTAATCATCATAATTATCATCAGTTGAGTTTGGAACATTTGGGTGTAAAATTACAAATTTAGTATCTGGATGATTCGGACGAGCATTTGTAGGCATACGAGCTAGAACAACTATCTCTGCGCGATCTCGTGGCAACGGTTCTAAAGTATAACCATACATCGAACGTCCAAAATGAAAATGATAACTATATTGATTGACAACACATAGTAAAAGTAGTCCAATAACCCATGAGAAATAAATATCACACTGTGCGAAGTATTCAAGGGAAATTACGGTAAGACGCTGATTGATAGCATTAAGTGAACCTTGTTGAGAGGCACGATAAATTTAATCATTGACTCTTCCACGGTCTTGTAATGTCTGCTCAATTAAAAGTTGTTTAAGTAGATTATAATATGGTTATCATAATACATAATTTAATACATAATTTAATATTTAATACATAATGTAATATGTAATACATAATTTAATACATAATACGTAATTTAATACATAATTTACTATTTAATACAAAATGTAATACATAATACATAATTTAATACATAATACATACTTTAATACGTAATAGATACGACATAATTTAATACGAATACATAATACGTAATTTAGTACATAATTTAATACATAATACATAATATATAATTTAATACATAATTTAATACATAATTTATTATATAATTTAATATGAAATACATAATTTACTACATAATACGTAATTTAATACATAATTGAATACATAACTTAATACATAATACATAATTTAATACATATTTTAATACAAAATACGTAATTTAATACATAATTTAATACGTAATACATATTTTTTTACATAGTTTAATGCATAATTTAATAATTCAGTACATAACTTAATCCATAAATTAACATTTTAATACATATTTTAATACAAAATACATAATTTAATAAATTATTTAATCCATATATTAATATTTTAATGCAAAATATATAATTTAATAAATACTTTAATACGTACTATATAATTTAAATAATTTAATAATTTAATACGTAGCAGCAAATCTTTAGTTATTGATCTTGGTAAATTATTTTTCTTAAATTTTAGTTCTTAATTTTTTTCTCTCTTATCAATTCTTTGTTTTTATTTTCTCATCAGAGAAAGATAATTTTTGTTTTTGACAATTGTAGATATTACTACTAAAATAATTCAGAGAAACATATAATTTATTTTCAAATTTAGCAGATCCCTAAGACATAAACAAGTAATAATAATAAAAAATATAGAAATTGATCAGAATTTGAGCCAATAAGGAAGACAATTTGTTCATTTCAATTCAAATCTCACCATACATACATCAATTTATGATACATCAATTATCAATATAAAAATTTCATACTCTACAACTGAAATAGAAATAGATCCAAGATCCACAAAACTCTTTCACTAATAGAGCTGAACACTCAAATAAAATCGTCTGTAAATTTGTTATTTGCAATAAGTATATATAAGCCACAAAACCCATCCACTTGCCACAGCCATCCACCCGTGATTCACGAGAAAAAACAAAGCAATTAATCAATCAATCAGCACCAACCGATAACCATCCACCCATGATTCCTAGGAAAAAACAAAGCAAAAGTACTAATTCAGTGATTATACTCGTGATTAACTAAATAAAACAAACCAGCACAGTAAACCCTAAACCGTGCTCGCCGCCAGTTGAGCCACAGAGATGCCGCGCAGGGATGCTAGAGATGCCGTGGCCGCTGAGGGATGCTGGAGATACCGGAGATGCTGCGCGGGGATGCTGGAGATGCCGTCAGCGCCCTGAGCTCGCCGCGGGTGCGCTATGGTCGCCCCGAGTGCACTGAGCATGCCGCCGGAGTGCTGCGCTCGCCCCACGCGTGCTGAGCTCGCCGCCGGCATCTTGAGCTCGCCCTACGCATGCTACATTCGCCGTGCACGCGCTGAGCTTGCCCCACGCATGCTGCGGTCAACTCGAGCGCACTGCGCTCACCCTACGTGTGCCTAGCTAGCCGCCGAAGCCCTACACTCGCCGTCGGCGCCCTGAGCTTGCCCTACGAGCGCTGTGGTCGCCCTGCACGTGCTGAGCTCATCCCACGCACACTGCGCTCGCCCTGCATGCTTCGAGCTCGCTGCCGGAGCCTTGCGCTCGCCCGGTGCTCACTGCAGCCACCCTGTGCGCCATGTGGCTGCCCCACGTGGCCTGCAGCCTCTCCGCGCGCCATGCGGCCGCCCCGCACGGCCTGCGGCCTCCTCGCACGCCCTACAGCTGCCCCGAATGCCTTGTGCTCACCCTGCGTAGCCTGCGGCCGCCTCGAGCCCGCCGCCCTCGCCGCGCCCGCCTGAGCTCACCTACATGCGCCTGTGCTCGTCGTCACCTACAAATATGCTACCGAGAACCCTAAAATCGAAATGATATTTATAATCTCGTTTCAGCCGAAATGGCTTGGTTTCGGCTGAAACGTAAAACCTTGACTTAAACCCAAACATTTCCAAGCTTCAAAACAAGGTACCAGAGCATAGCCAAATCCTAAGCAGAAGCTGAGGTGTTGAACATTTGGTAGTTTCACAATAAATTTGGGGGCTTAGTCTAGTAGAACTTAATTGAAGGGGGAGGCCCAACTCTAAATTTTGAATATGGTATTGACAAATATTGGTGGGTGCAAAAAGTTAAGAGAAGCAACCAACAAACCCTCCATTTTCTTGTCATTTTAGTACCTTGATATGGAAGCATCATTCTGAGAACAGACCCTCATAATCTCTATAGAGAACCTTAGAATTGCAGTTTCAATTTCAGATTTGAAGCATCAAGACTACAACTTGTAGGAGTTGAAAACAGGTTCATCTTTTCTTGAGTAAAAGACAAAGCCCTAGACTTCACCAATCTCAGCTGAAGAACATGTCCATGATTTAGTACAAAAGTGTTCCGGCAAGACCCCAACTTTAGAACTCACAAATTTTCAGCAATTCATGATCACTCTACAGCCCAAAATTTTCAGCAGAACACCATTTATTAGCCAAAAAAAAACTCAAATTTTTGCTCTTATTCTTGATCAGTAGAAGGAAGGAGAGAGAGAGGATTCAGCTCCTATCCTTGATCACTAAGAAAGGGAAATACTTAAGCGGTAGCTTTCCAATCTTGTTCCTGTTCAGCAAGAAAAAAGATTTGAATTTCAGCAAGTAAAATAGAGCAAGCCCAACTCATCCTGTTCTTGCTCCTGGTGGCCCTACAAGAAAAGAAGAAAGTAGGGGAAGGAGCCCTTGCTTGCCTGCAGACAACATGGAAGAGAAACGGGTGAAGAGAAGCAACCTAAATTCGCACCTTTGTCCAATTTTGCCATCTCAAACCCTAGCTACTTCTGCCCCTTTCTCTTTCACTTTGTTGCTCTTTCTCCTGGTCATGGGGGGAAGAGAGATAAGAATGTAGGGGGAAGAAACTGGGTGGTTTGGTATTTGAGAAAATTTGCAAAAGCCCCCTTGAGTTCTTCTATTTAATATTGAGGTTCTTATTGAGTTATTTGTCCTCTTCTTTGTCTTTTTGTTTTTTTTATTAAGGAAATTTGTTTATTGTGGTTAGTTATCACTTCTATTTGACAACCATAGGTTCTCATGCTCAAATCTAAGTGTAGACACACTTTGAACAATAACTTTTTCTTCTTTTTCTTTTCTCATTTTGTCTTGTCTTCCTATCTTGGTTTGGCTCTTTCCTAGTCCTTATAGTTGGACCCTCCCATGGCATTCCTTTTTTGAATTGTCATATGCCAAGATGTGAATATCATACTTCATCATGTTTTCCATCATCTTTAGAGTGGACTAAGTGTAAATATTAAGCAAGGTGCTAGCATTTTTAGCACTATAGGTAGTGTGGTGTTGCCAACTTGAATAGTGATACGGAGTGGCTGATCCCTTAGCTCCTCCTTGGGTAACTCCATTTTAGTAATGGTTATTGCTAGGTTTTGAAGATATTTTTTGCAATTGGCAGTTATCCTTTCTGGGGGTATGTTAGTCTCAAGCTCTATTTCACTTAAAACTTTGAACAAGATGCCTCAATATTTTGGGGGAGTCAGTTACAAGTTTTTGGAGTAAATATTAGCTGGTGTTTTGGCTTGTTGCTCTAGAATATTATACTCATTTTCAATTTTTATTTCTCCCTCAGTGACTTCAGGTTCCTGATTGACTATGAGAATGATTCGATTGGTTAGTTTTCCTTGATTTGCTATCGGCATAACCTATTTATCTTTGTCTACCCCACCCTAGATGTAGTTCTAGTATAATAAAGAGTCTTTGTTGATCTATTTTTGGGGATGATAATAATCATCCTCTGAGATGTATCCATCTCATGTATTGTTAAAGGTGCAGAATGTACATACCTTCCTATCAGTATTAAAGCTTTGTTTGGAGGTGCTGGCTTCTTGTGACATTTCCTTGTAAAAGTGAAATCCTTCCCAAGGATGTTCTACTATCTAGTTATGACATTTTACTTGGGGTGTTTTACTTATTTCAACCTCTATATTGTTAATGTTGTTATTGGTATGAATTTTGTAGAGAATTGCTTACTATGGTCATATTTCTATTCCTATTCACATACATTTTGACCAATTCCTGCTCAATAGCATTTGTATAATCAAATTATAGATTTAATCACTTAAGATGAAACATTTCTTAAGAGAATGACAAAGATTTTGGTTAAAAGGACAATAACAATAAAATTCACACCAAGAGGTATTGGCTTGGGATTAGGAAGTTGTATAAGGTTATTGGACATGAGGGCAATGAAGATATTGGGGATAGTTTTAGGTAATAGTGGGTAATCATGTCATCACAGTGTGTGATAGGTTTGATTGTTAGAAGGTCCACTAGGTGTATAATTGTTAGGCAAAAGTACAACTTTGCGATTTTAGGATGGATTTTGAGGCTAGTTTGGAGGTTGTTGTTGGACTGGTTAGTAGGGAAGTGTATTTTTAGGAGGTTGAGATGGTTAAGGATGTCCAGCTGCTAGCCAAGGAGTTTGTAGATGGTAGGGTATTGGTTAAGGTGGTTGAGGAAGTGCTTGTGAGTATCGGAGGCCTGACCTTGGTGCCAGGACTTGCTTAATTTAAGCTTTCTCTCCATAAATCACTTCCTTAGCTGCTCTAATCTTTCTTTTATCTAGATAAGTCTCATATTCTCGAATGAACTTCTCCCATATTTGCACCTCCTAGTAGAAGACATCAAAAGAGTAGATATCATATGATAGTAATCCAAGTTTAAGTGTAGGAAGAGAATTTTCAATCAATAAACTAATTTGCTATTTTAGTAAGGGGAATTAGGGATCTCATGGCTTTCTTTCTCCAATGGTTGGTGTATTCCATGCATGGATCATAACTTTGCCTCTTCTTTAATGTTAGCACAATGATGTTTGTGGTGTGGGCAACCTAGTAGGCGTACTACTCCTTGAATGTGGTGAAAACAGCATTGAGAGACTAGAGCTTCTCATGGGGTAAGCTTGCAAACAAACTGAGGGTTGCAAGACTCAGAAATTTCTAGAACAAGTAAATCATCAATCACTCATTATCCGTATATACCTATGCATCAAACATGAACCATGTAATGTGATAATTAGGGTCTCCTATCCCATCATATAGATGAAATTTAAGTGCATTGAAGCCAACAAGAAAGTCAATAGTAGGGAGATGGACATCAAACGCTGTGGGTATAGTGACGTATGGGAATTTTTGTGCAAGAAGCTTTGTGGGAAGCTGTGATACTTATATCTTGATTACGTCTACTAGCAAAGGCTGCCAAATAAACAAGTTCTCCTCATGCATTAATCTTTGAGGGCTACCATGTTGTGGGAGGCAAGGAGCAATCCCACTACAAATTATTCTCCAGTAACGTACTCGGCTAATTTATTTAAACTGGACTTTTGGTTAATGAAATTTGTGAGCTCCAGAAAATCACAATTAGGAATATTAGCATGCTCATCATCCACGGTTGTCAACTAGTTTTTACCAATTTAAAGTTCAAGTGGGAGTTATTATTATTTTAAAGAACACACAATACTCTCCTATGTCTATGATTGTAAAAGGCCAAGATGACCACTATACTCTAGTTTTCACACATAAAACTCTAGGAAGATGGTACAACTGGCCTACAAGTTGTGATACCCTTGACCACAATGGCCTCTCTGCAATGGGCATCTCGCTTGTATAACCGTGTTTGAGTTCTATATGTACCTTTGAACTAAGAAGTGACCAGAGGGGATATTCTATGAGAGATTAATCTGTATGCACCTCTGAACTAAGAAGTGACTAGAGGAGAATTCTATGAGAGATTAATCTGTTAGCTAGCTTAATTAAATCCAATGGTGTGCAATCTCTTCTTCCTTTTAAGGTGAAATGAGCATAGTTCATTTGCTTTTGAGGTGGGAGTTATGGAGGTCCAATGAAGTATGGTGATCAACCTGAGTCACACCCTAGTTTCAAGGTACCATTTCCTTAATAGCCCTAGCATTTGAAAATAGAGGACCCACAAGACCTACCCTTGACCAAAAGTGGCTTGAATCCTAAATTTCTCACCAACAATTTGGACTCAACAATGCAAAGAAATTAAATAACCATTAAGCAATTCATGAAAATTAGAAAGCAAGAAAGAAAATTTTAAAACTTCAAAGAGAATAAACACACAAACATCACCTAGCTTAAGGATGTCCCCCCATGGTTGCCATTTTATAGGTCTCTTAAGAATTTTGTATTGGTGAAGCACTAAGATTTTCCACTTGGCCTATAGTGTGAATGATGTATATGGGAGTAGTCATTGAAATATCCTTGATAGGCATGGGGTATACCCACTCTGCAGCTAGTCTTTGCACATACCTACAATAAAGAAAGAGGAAGCTCCATGAGTTTTAGGAGCATAGCATCTAAATAAAGTAAAAAAAGAAAAGAAAAGAGTAAATTGGTGGAGACTTACATATCACCTCGATAGGGGAAGAACCCTACAGTCGACCTCTAATCCCCTAATTTTATGAAGGTATGGTCCTACTATGCTAGAATTGATGATGAATAATGTAAGAAACTGAAAAAATAGAATAAAGCAATGAAAATATAGAGGAGAAAGGGAAGGAACAATTAGGATTGGAGATACTACATAATCCCCTTCACCTTGCCACACTCGCCAAGCTCTTCCCCCATGTCTTGAACTCGTAAAGACCCAAATTTCCTTAGTAAAACCTTGATGGGCCTAGAAGTACTGAGTTGCTCACTTGCTCAGTGAACTAGATTGATAGATCTCTGGATCTCTTACTCAATCACTTGATCAGTAGATTTGTGGATTTGTTCATTGATGCTCCTAGAGGGTGGAGAAGTATGGTTTATATAGTGGCAACAGGAGGTTGAATTTCTTAAATAGTTGATGTGGAACTAAAGGTTTGAGCCAACCTTGAAGTGGATTAATGAATGAGAATTTAGACTTTAGATTAGCTAAGTTTGGATATTTTTAGCTTTTGGTTCAAGACCATCCAGATACTAGAATTTGGGTTTCATTGGTGGTTGGAATTTCTTGGTGAATTTTTAGAATTTGGATAAGAAAATGGAGGTGGGGCTCACTCGGGTATTGAGCACTTAGAACTAGGAATGTGGCCTTGTGGAGCCGAAACTGATTACTTAGGATAGCTAGAGATCCTGAGAAATAATATAAAAATAACAAATAAAAATTTATGGTTGTTTTGAGTGCGCAATCAGAAATTGTAGGAAAATAACTTCTAACAAGCACAAGTCCTTGCTATTAATTATCCTAACGATTGTTAAAAATCTCCTAAAGTGAGAAACTTGTCTAATCAGATAGAGATACAAAGAAAAAAGCATAATTGATTGATTTGCAAAAAAGTTCATGGCTTAAGTAAGGACATTCCCTCACTTTATAATTTAAAGAATTTAAATTCATAATCCTAAAGAGTATAAAAATAAGAAAGAGGAAGTGGGAAAAAACTTAATGCTTGCTGCTGTCCCACTCTCGGGTGAAATTTGACCTAGATGGATGCTTGATTTTGATCCTTGGTGGATGCTAATAATATGCTAATGGGTGTGGTTAACTATCTTGGCTTGTCTTAGTTGACCCTATTAGGGTTTGAAGCATTACTAATAGCTTTCTGCTTGATGTGAATTGACATCATTGATCTTTGATTTAGAAGAATGATTAGTAGCTTTAGCTTTATGCTAATTTTTTTAATTTAAAAATTGACGGCCTCTTGGCTGGTTGTCAATTAGATTTGCAACATTACTAATGACTTTACGCTTGTGTTAGTTAAGCATGAAGTGTTACTGATGGCTTCATACATGTTGCGGTTGACTTCATTTGAATAAGGCATTTGGCTTACTAACTAAGTTTAAGCCTACTTTAATTCGGTTTGAAATGTCGGTCTTGGCTTTTACTGACCATTTCTAATTTAATAATTGATGGCTTCTTGAGTGTGTTGTGATTAAATTTGAAGCATGACCGATGACTTTTGAGCTTATCTTGGCTATGCTTGAAGTTTGATTGATGACTTTCTACTTGTTGTTGGTTGACTTCATTTGAATAGGGTGTTTGGCTAACTGGCTAAGTGAGTTCAAGCCTGTCTTAGTTCAATTTGAATTAGTTAGTGAGTTTGGCTTATGCTAACCATTTCTGATTTCATAATCAATGGTGCCTTTGGCATATTTTTTATTAAGATTTGAGGTGATGTCAATGGCTTTGAGCTTATTATCAACTAACCCTAATTGATTTGAATTTGACTCCATCCCGACTTGATTTTAGTTTAAGTCTAATTCCATATAATCTGATGTTCAAATCTAACTTTGGTTTCAGTCTCATTTAATTCAATTCAATTTTTAGAACTTGATTTTATTCAAGTTTGATCTGATTCAAGTTGATTCAGGTTTGACCTTATGTTAAATTCTTGTTGAGCTTTGGACCTGGTCCTTAGTGGATCTTGGATGGACCCTTGTTGGATCCTTAATGGATCTTGGATCTGGTCATGGGTCCTTGTGGGATCCTAGATGGATCTTAGATCTAACCCTTAATGGGATCTTATTGGATCTTGGTTTAGCCCATTAATGAGTTTGAGTTCAACTTGCATTAGACCCTTTTTAGGTTCGGGTTTGAACCTAAATAGATTTGGGTTAAACTTCAAGTTGATTTGGTTCAATTTGGTTCTAGTTCAAGTTCAACTAGTTTTGTTTCAGATTTAACCTAGTTTTTGTTTAGGTTCAACTTAGTTCTAGTTCAGATTTGACCAAGTTTTGGGCTCGGATTTGAGTTCAATTTGACCCGATTTGGGTTTGGTTTGAAGTTGATTTAACTCAATTAAGATTTGGTTTGGACTTGGTTGACCTAATTTGGATTTGGTTTGAACTTTGTTTAACCTAATTAGGGTTGTATTCAAACTTTGCTTAATCTAATTGAGGTTTAGTTAAAATTTAGTTTAACCCAATTAGGATGGGTTTGAGCGTGATTTGACCCAATTAGGGTTTGGTTCAAAGTTCGTTTAACCCAATTATAATTTGGATTTGAGTTTAATTTGACCTGACTAGGGTTTAGTTTGAACTTGACTCAACCCAGTTATGATTTAATTCAAATTTGATTTAACTCAATTAGGGTTTGGCTTGAAGTTGGTTTAACTTGATTAGGATTTGGATTTGAGTTCAATTTCATCCAATTATGGTTCAGTGTGACTTGGTTTAACTTGATATGGTTTGGATTTGAGTTCAATTTGACCTGATTAGGGCTCAATTTGAACTTTTTTTAAACCAAATTAGGGTTTAGATTTGAGTTCAATTTGACCTAATTAAGGTTCGATTTGAACTTGATTTTAGTTTGAATGCAGTTTGACTCAATTAGAGTTTAATTTAAACTTGTTTTGATTTAGTTAGATAGGGTTTGGCTTAATAAGAGTTCAATTCATATTTGTTGTGATTTGACTTAATCAAAGTTCAGTTTGAACTTATTTTGATCTAGTTCAAATGGGTTTTGACTTAGTTAGAGTTTAATTCAAATTTGTTATGGTTTAAGGTTGACTTGATCTCAACCTGGTTTGATCTAAGTTGGCCCAAATTGGACCAATCAATGCTTGACCAATTTGAACCCAATTATTGTTGGTTCTGAACATAGGTCATCATTTTTTGCTAACTGAAATGGGTAACCAATTGGGGTACCAGGCATCCGACTTAATGGGTGTCACTCCAAGTTCAATAGAGTCAGACGATTGATTTAGGTACCAATCATCCAATAGAGAGAGTTATGGTCTTGGTCCATCAGAATTGGTCAACCAATTGAGGGTACCGGTCAACCAGAAGAGCTAGTATGCTAGCTCAAGTTGATTAGAACCGATCAATCGGTTGATCAAGCAGTCACCCAGCAGAGAGCTTTTTTTGCTTGTCTGGACTAGTTTTGATCCACTTGTCTTATTGATTTAGGTCTATTTGATGGTTTATTCGAGTGAAATTGGTTTAGATTAATTTTTTTATTTGATTTAGCTGAACTAACTTGACTTTAATTTGATTGAGTCATTCGATTTATGTTAATTGATTGATTAATTTTAGTTTCTGAGCCGTTGGGTTGTCATAATAACTTTGATTGACCTTGTGGATTGACCTTGAGTCATATTTGACTTTTAGGCGAGCCCACGAGCTAGTTCTTAGTCCGAATAAATATTTAGGTGAGCCTACAGGTTGACCTTTAGTCTAAATTAGTTGTGGATGAGCCCACAGGCTAGTCCTTAACCAAATAGATTTTCAAGTGAGACTGCATATTGGCCTTGGTCAAAATGGATTTTGGGTGAGCTCGTAGGTTGGTTGTAAACTAAGTTAATTTTTGGGCTAGCTTGCAGGCTAGCCCTTAGTCAAAATGGCTTTCAGGTGAGCCTATATATTGGCCCTGAGTCGAGTCAATTTTCAAACGAGTCTACAGGTTAGTCCTTTGTCAATATGACTTTTGGACGAGACTACATGTTGGCTCTAGGTCGACTGATAATGAATACAAAACTCGAGGTAAGAATTTTATTTTGCATTCTTTTTTTCACATCAATCATTTCTCCTTTTCTTTTTTTTCTTTGCAGTAAATTTTTTTCTTTTGTTTTTCCTTTCTCTTTTTTTTCTCTTTTTTTATTGCTTTGTTGTGCACCCATGTGAGCTCGAATAATTTTTTTCTTATTTTTTTGTTTCTCTTTCCTATTTTTCTCTTTCTTTTTCACTCAAGCCATCTTTTATTTCTTCTTCATTTTGCCCTCCATTAGAGAAGGGTAATGAGTCTCCCTTGAATCTGGGACAAATTTGACTAGACCTTGGCTAGATCTAATTGCATGTGATGGTGGATGGCGGGTGAAAGCTTTGGTCAACATGTTAGCACAACCTTAAAAAGTAGCTCGATAGGAGGGTTGGTTGGTGGGGAGAGGAGCTCTGATGGTGGCATTAGTGCTAATGCTAGGTTTAGGAGGAAAGTGGAGCTTGGGCTGGTAGGGAGGAGATGGGGAAGGAGGCCAGCCTTCAAAGGGCCAGCACTAGGTAGGTGAAGATAGGGCCACGAGTGGTTATGATGATGATGGAGCTTGGGAGAATGGGGACCAGACACAGCTCTGGCAACAAGTACCTCAATGGGATATAAGGGAAAAGCAAGCATGAAATGAAGAAAAAGGGAGAGGAAGAGGACTCTTACTTCTTTTTCCTTTTCTTTTGTTTTGCTCTCTAATTCGTAGATGTGCACTCTTGATCTCCTTCTTCTTTCTTTTGTTTCAGTATTGGTCCTCCTCTCCCTCTTTTGATGTTGAAAAGGTTTATATAGGGCCTGGAGAGATCGAGTTGGGTTGGATCTCAACCTCTTTATTTGAAATTTTGAATCATAGATGTTTTTGTAAATGGATAAGGATAAGTTTATTTTGAGATTGGACAAAGATGTATTTGCATTGGACGAGGATGATTTATTTGTTGTAGATAAGAAACTTTTAAAAATTTTACTCAACTTGAATATTGGATATATATATATATATAAAGAAATTATTTGCATATTTTTCAAAAAGTGTGAAATTTAGGGGCCTTTATGCAAAAATAATAATGTAATTGGCTCATCAGATGCCCATTTCTCCTAATCTAAACCTGCACTGAGTGACTGATTAAGGAATCATCACCTAGCAGAGAGCCCACCGCTGTCTTATCTCATCAAAATTGGATGACCAGTTGAGGAACCAGTCAGCCAACAAAGGGTGCCGCTAGTTTTGATTCATGAAAACCAATTGACAAGTTTGACTCAAATAAAGTGCCCCCTTCACATCCTTTTCTTGAGTTCTAATGAGAGGATAGTATTATCCTTCCTAATTTTCATGATGAATAAACTATATTTGATGTCTACTTGAGTAATGCATGTAACCAAAGTTCTTAAAGCTCTCAAGGGTATGTTCAAAAGCTTCAAAAAAAGAAAAGCACAACTCTAGATCAGCAAGCATGGCTTAAAGAGATAATAGGATGGCTTGAAGTGGCTAGAAATGCTTCTACTACAACTTGAAGGTCTGAGGATGACACAGACAAAGCCAAGGTAACTCAAGAACTCGACTTCGACTAGGCTTAGTTTACTTTTTATATTCAGTTGAGTTAAAAATTTATTTAAGGTAAGTTATTTAGATTTCTTTGTCACGTAGAGTTCTATAGGAAGCTCTTAATAGAACTTTTCTGACTAACATTCACCTTTGAATCAAATGACTAGTTAGCTTAAACTAAAGATTCAAACTTTAGTCCTATGCAAAATTGGATGACCAACTGATAAGCAGATGTTTGGCTGGAGGTTCACATTTCGGTTAATGAACCATAATCGGATGCCCTATTGGAAACTGAATCCCTAGCTAGAATTGCAGCTCTAACAGAATTGAACATCGGATTGGGATTCCAGCTCTAAAAAAACTGGACACTCAGTTATGAACATGATGACTAGAAGGGTTGTTGATCCCAAAGGTATAAATAGAGATGAAGAGACCTCTCTAAATAGTTTTTACAAATTTTAATCTTTCTGAAAAAGAGATTAAAGCCCTTTTAGCTCTCTAGCTTTCAAATTTCTCTAAAGTTTCTAATTTCAAGCAAATTTTTATTTCCCTTTATCTTTTTCTTGAGAGAACTTTGTGTAAGCTAAAATTGTGAGACCTACTTCTATTTTTCCACTTGTAATTTACTCCAAGATTATTTGGAGTGGTTGAGAGATTCAAACTCTGGCTGGGAGTTCCTCTTACCAGTTGGTGTAAGAAGAGTTATAAGGGGTTGGCTTCACCAACTAAGTGATGCTCTAGTAGAGAATTGAAGTCCTCAAGATCGAGGCAAAGGTCATAGAGTAGGAGTAGTTAGTCTTTGAACCATGTTATATCGCTGTGCACTCTCTCTTTGCTTAATTTACTTATTTGCACTTGTGATTGATTAAGATTTCCTTTGAATCATTTTGGTAGATTGACTTGATTTTGATTTATTGAAAAAATGCTATTTATTCTCAAAACCTTATTCACCTCCCTACTTAGTGGGTTTTGTGCTTTCAATTGGTATCTGAGCTTGGTGCTCTTATTTTTAGTTTAACCACTTAGAGTTTTTTGATCCATATTTATGGAAAACTTTAGTGTTTCATCATCCCTTCAAGAGGGTTAATCCACCACTCATCCATCACTATTCAATAACATTTGTTTTAGTTATTGGAGAGGCTAAATTCGGATCTTCATAAAAGTCATTGATTATGATATATGGTGGTTGGTAGAGGAAGGGCATACTCCACCCACTAGAACATTTGATGGGTGAAGGTTCCCAAACCCAAGGATGAGTGGAATGAGGTTGACAAGAAAAATGATTCTTTGAATGCGAAAGTGATGAACATTTTGTATTGCACTCTTGATTTGTCCAATTTTAACTGTGTTAGTATTTATGAGATGGCTCATGACATATAGCATTGTCTTGAGGTTACCAATGAGGGTTTAAGGCAAGCGAGAGAATCATAAGTGAACATATTGGTTAACCAAGATGAACCCAAATGATTCTATCATTGAAATGCTTGCCTAGGACTTGAGATCTAAAAGTTAGGGCAATACAAGAGGATAAAGATCTAAATACACTACTTTTGGATGAGCTCCTAGAATCTCTAATTACTCATGAGATGACAATGAAGGACTGGATCTAAGAGGACACTAAAGACAAGAAGAAGAAGAGCATTTCTTTCAAAGCCAAGGAATCAAGTGGAGAAGAGAAGGAGGAGAGTGATAAAGATTTGCTACTTCTCACTAGGAAGTTAAAAAATTTCTTAAGAAGAAGCATATACAAAGAAAACAAAGAAAGGGTGAGAGGAGCAACCCAATCATGGAAAAAGAAGCATACTAATATGCTTCAAGTGCAAGAAGCTGGGCCACATAAAAGCCAATTGCCCTCTTAACAACCAATATAAGAAATTCAAGGCCAACAAGAAGAAGGCAATGGTGGCAACATAGGATCACTCCCAAAAAGGAGAGTGAGGATGCCTTAACCAATGATGAAATTGTGAACTTATGTCTCATGATAAATAAGGATGAGGTATGTGACTTATCCTCTAAGGAATTCAAGAAGATTTTGAAGAATTATTTTCAGGGCATGAAAAATTGAGTCTTAAACATGTTTCATTGAGAAAGAAATTATCTTTACTTGAAAATGGTTTTGATGCTTGGAAATCTTCCAAAAGCACTTGTAATTGCAAATAGGATATTGATGCACTCCAAGTAGAATATGATATTTTGAAAATATTCTAAAACTACATGTGCATGCTAAAATGATCTTGACATGCTTAAAAATAAGAATAATCATTTGAGAAAAGCTTTACAAAATTTTTGGCATGGAAATACTACCTTAAACATGATTCTCAAAAGCCAAATGAATGTTTTGAATAAATCCAGTTTAAGCTTTATTTCAACTTCTAAGTTCAAAGGTACTGAAACTACTTTTGTAAAGGCTTCAAAAACAACTCATTCTCAATTGACTTGCACTTATTGTTGTCGAAGGGGATATGTCCCTACTATTTTCCCAATTAAGAGAAACCCTTCTCTTAAATAAATATGGGTACCTAAGGGGATAATCTCAAAAGCTAAAGAATTCAAGCTAGTTTGAGTTCCTAAAACCTCTCTAGCATGACTATTGTTGGAGTAGCTATGAATGACCCATGAGCTTTTATAAGCTATATCTTATGGTCATTCTCTAGCTAATGTGGTAGAGGTAAGTAATTTAATCTTATATTTCTTTCATAATTATTTGTATTTATGTCCTCTTGCATGTTTGTTTTTTCTATCCTCGAGGATCCACAATAGAGAATGAGTACTAACCCAATTTTGATGTGTTAGTTGTGCCTTCACTCCAAGAAGAAGAATGAGAAATTGTTCCTTGATAGTGGATGTTCAAGATACATGATGGGGAATTCATCCATGTTCAAGGAGTTGGTAGATGAAGGATTTGTTACCTTTGGAGATAATGGTAAAGGTAAAATAATTGGTAAAGGTGACATTTCTATTAGTTCCTCTCTTATTAAAGGTGTACTTCTATTTAAGAAACTTAAGCACAATTTTTTATTTATTAGTCAATTATGTGATAAGAGTTTTCATGTTTTGTTTAAATCAAATCATTGCATAGTTAGACATAATGAAAGCAACAATATTGCTTTTGTGGGTCATCATGATGGAAATATTTATACTATTGATCAAAATGACCTTAATGTTGAAAAGTGTTTTGTAGCCCATGAAAATCATGAATGGTTTTGGTATAGATGCTTTGGACACATATGTATGGATATAATTGCCAAAGCCAAATGGGAAAGTAAGTGAAGTCCTCACACAAACACAAGAAGGTGATGTCAACTATAATGCCACTTCAACTTCTTCACCTAGACTTGTTTGGATCCATTGGGACTATAAGTCTAGAAGGTAAAAACTATGCCTTTGTAATTATTGATGACCTTTTTAGATATATATGGATTCTATTTCTTGCAAATAAAAGTGAGGCTTTTGATGCATTTTTTGGTTTTACAAACATGTTCAAAATAAAAAGGGTTATTTAATTTTCAAAATTAGAAGTGATCATGGTGGAGAAGTTAAAAATCATCCATTTGAAGAGTTTTGCATTAAAAATGGCATTGAGCATAGCTTTTCAACTCCTCACACTCCACAACAAAATGGAGTTGTTGAGAGGGAGTAGATCTCTTCAAGAGATGACAAAAGTCATGCTTAACGAGTACTCCCACCAAAGTATTTTTTGATAGAGGTCATTAACATGGCTTGCTACATCTTGAATAGAGTTTCCATTCAACCAATTCTTGAGAACCCCATTTGAGTTTTGGAATGGAAAAAGCCAAACATTGCATATTTTGAAGGCATTTTTCTTGGCTATTCTTCTACTTCTAGATCATTTAGAGTCTTCAATAAGTCCTCTTCGATTATTGAAGAGTCTATCAATGTTGAATTTGATGAATCTAACCCTTGATTGGAGAAAAAAGTTATTGGTGATGATGTAGAGATCTCCAAGAGAATGGATGATTTGCAAATATCTGAGAAAAAGAAGAGTGAGACTAGCAAAGTGTCAAATGAGAAAAATATTAATGATGTAGATGCTGAGCCAAAGGAGCAAGAGCATGACAAGGAATTACTCAATGAGTGGAAATCCAAGAAAAATTATCCAATAGATCAAATCATAGGTGATGTTAATTAAGGAGTAAAAACTCATCATGCTATTAAGTATAATCTTATCGCATTTTTTTTCTCATATTGAGCCCAAAAAACTTGAGGAAGCCCAAACATATGAAAGTTGGATTCTTGCTATGAACGGAGAACTAAATCAATTTATAGAATCAAGTTTGGGAGCTTATTCAAAGACCAAATGACTACCCAATTATTGGTACCAAATGAATCTATAAGAACAAGCTAGATAAAAATTGTGTCATGGTTAGAAACAAGGCTAGATTAGTGGCCAAGGATTTTAACTAAATTGAAGGTATTAATTTTGAAGAAACTTTTGCACCATTGTTGGTTTGGAATCTATTCGAATTTTACTTACTTTTGCATGTTATAAAGGTTTCAAAATATTTCAAATGGATGTGAGAAGTGCTTTCTTAAATGGTCTTTTATCTGAAGAAGTTTATGCTAAACAACCTTACAAATTTAAGGATTCGGACTTTCCAAACCATGTTTTAAAATTGAAAAAGGCACTATACGGTCCTAAGAAAGCTCCAAGAGCTTGATATGAGAGAAAGTTCCTTCTCAATTTCAGATGGTTTCAAAATAGGTTATACATGCACCACATTATTTCTCTTGAAAATACATAATGATATATTAGTAGTATAAATTTATGTTGATAATATTATATTTAGTTCTACTAATGAAAATCTACATGAGATATTTGCAAGCACTATGAAGGAATTGTTTGAAATGAGCATGATGGGAGAATTGCACTTCTTTCTTGGACTCCAAGTACAACGATTGAAAAATGAGATTTTCATCAACCAAGCTAAGTGCACTAAGGAGCTACTCAAGAAGCTCAACATGGATGAAGCCATAGCAATAAGAACTCTAATAAGTCCTTCAACCAAGTTGGAAAAGGATGAAGATGGTGAAAAGATTAATGAAAAGTTATATAGTGGTATGATCGATAGTTTATTATATCTTATCACAAGTAGATCCGATATCATGTTTAGTATTTACTTGTGTGCTAGATTTTAAGCATCCCCTAGGAAATCCCATCTAGTTGTTGTGAAATACATATTTAGATATCTTAAGAGCACACTAGACTTAAGTATCCACGAGGTGATAGCTTTGATTTGATCATTTTTTGTGATGCGAACTATGCCTGATGTCATGTGGATAGAAGCCAATTTTTTGGAAAGTCTCTAGTCTCATAGAGTTCCAAGAAACAAAACTCAGTGGCTTTTTCTACTACCGAGGCTGAATATATAGTCGTGGGTATTGTTGCTCTCCAAATCTTATGGCTGAGACAAATACTTCAAGATTTTGGTTGTGCTTCTTCAAATATACTAATTTATTATGATAATACTAGTGATATTGGTTTGTCCAAAAATTTGGTACTATATTCTCATTTAAAATATATTAATATTTGCCATCATCTTCTTCAGAATCATGTTTTGAAAAAGGACATTTCTTTGATTTTTTAGTAAAACCAATCATCAATTGGCGGATATTTTCACAAAACCTTTGGATGAGATCCAATTTTGTTCAATTCAAAATGCAATTGGTGTTTCAAAACCTTCATGATTTACTGAGAGCTTTTGGAATTGGGCTTTTAGTTTTATTTCTGAAATTTACAAGGGTCTATAGTTCTATCTAAATCGGATGCCCAATTGATAACATGATGACTAGTTCTGTGTTTTTTGATCAACCAAACTTCAGTGTTGAACAGCTATTTTAGAAATGGCCATTCGATTCAGGAAAAATTTGCACTACTCAAATCATAGTGGGATGCCTGATTCATCAAATGGACATCCAATAAGCACAGAACTAGCCCGATTTTGAACTTTGAAACCCTAGCCACTGAGTCATTTTCACATTGTCTTTGTGATGACTTCCTTCGGTGATGCCCCAAGTTCCAAAGGCAGTTCCAAGGTGATCCAAGGCCTATCACTCTATTTAGGCCCATCCTCCTTCGATCTCTCTCCTTCCCCCATTTCAACTATGAGTTTTCTCTTCAAATAGCTCATAGATTCAAAAGTCTTGTCTCCAAGAAGAGAAAAGGTGAAGGATCTTCCTCTTCCTCTTGTAATGAACCTTTCCCTCTTGAATTTGCTTCGCTTGAATCCTTTACTTAATTTTAAACCAAGTTTGCAAGTTCTTGTATTATTGTTCCTCATACTATGGATTTCAATGATCTTCACACTTTGAATCTCAAACCAAACGTGAAACTTATTTTGATTATGATGTCCAAGTCTTTTATGCCAATGCCATCTTTGATGAATATTCTAATAGCTTTGATACCTCTTATAGCGATAAGGACATGACACTTACCCTTGTAGTCCTAGGCTCTATTCTTGGTATACCTGTAGCTACGAAGAGACTGATTCTTACCTGCAAATTATCCAACTGAATTCCCTCATATCAATTGATTATAGAAACTGTCTTTTAGGGAAATTGGGGTGAAGCCATGCGAAAACTTTGATCTAACCTCCTTCCACCTCGAGCCTACATGGTCCATTAGATTCTAGCCTACACCCTTCTTCCAAAGGGTGGGCATCAAGATGGAGTGTCCTTCATAGAATTATATCTTATGTATTATCTTCTGACTGGGCATGTGGTTTGCTTACTTTATATCATTATCCACCATAGGGACTACTATATTGGACATTCTCATGCCACCCTTGGATTCCCCAGCATCATCACCTTGGTTCTTCGAAACTTTGGTGCTCTTGTCTCTTAAGTAAGCCCTCTCTGTCCCACTCCTACACACTTACCGGTACCTTCTCTCAATTTACTCTCCTTCAAATGGGCTTTTTCTTATGTGATGGTTCTTGGATTCATGGGAAAGGTGATGATGAGCAAGGCAAGGGGGAGGAGATTGATGCCACTAAGTGAGGCTAGAGAGTAGGACATGCTCAAGCTGGCCCTTGACATTCCACATCTCCAGGCTCTAGGTTGTTTTTCTTGGAGAGGCTACCCCATTTAGAGGACTTTGCACAAAGCATGATTGGTGAGGTGACCTTCGCCAGACCTCTTTTGATGGTTTTCAAGATGAGGTCATTGAGATGATATGCACCTTTCTCGATTGCATGACTCTTGGACAAGATCCTTAGACTTTCTATATTGTATTTATGCTTTTAGTGATACTTTAGACATGGATTTTTTGGGTTACAACTTTTTGTCTATGTTTTGATGGTGGATTATGTATTATGTTTTGGATGCTACTTTTTGACTTGATTCTGTGGATATTATCCACTTTATGTGGTTTCATTTATGGAAATTAGCGGTGTTTTTTCCTCATCTCTTGGATATCCACTTCATAGATCATGTATATGCATCAATTAAGGGGGAGCTTGTATTGTGTTACTATTGCATATCTTACTTTTTACTATTATTACTTGTTATAGAGGTTTAGCTTGCATACAGGTTATACTCATGGTATATAGGGGAAAGTCTATCATTTTTCATTTCTTTTTGGTGATGTCAAAAGGTGGAGAGCACAATATTGTGATATTATGATATTATTGTTATATGCATATTATGCTCTTATTGCTCTTTTTTGGTGCTCTACATTTCAAGTTTTTTTTGTTGAGTTTGTCATCATCAAAAAGTAGGACATTGTTACCCTTCTTAGTTTTGATGATGAACAAACTATATTTCATGCCTACTTGAGTTGTACATATAGCCAAGGTACTTAAAGCTCTCAAGGGTACTATGGAGCCAAAATTGACCACTCAAGATAATGAAGACCCCAAGGAATAATCTCAAAAATAACAAATAAAAAATGGGGGTGGTTTAAATGCACAATCAGGTGTTGTTAGAATGTGACTTCTAATCGATACAAGCCCCTATTTTTAATTACCTTGAAAATTATCTGAAATCTCCTAAGGTGAAAAACCTAGCTAATAAAATAGAGACACAAAAGAAAAGAAGAAAACATAATTTGATTGATATGAAAGAAGTAATACATGACTTAAATGAGAGTATATCCTCACTGTATAATTTAATAAATTTGAATACGTAAATGATATGAAATAAGAAAGGGAAGTTGGAAAGGAAGTGGGAAAGGCATGATGCTCATTACTGCCCTACTCCCGTGCACTTGGCCACATGGAGTTTGACTCGAACAGATGTTTGGTTTGACTTTTGGCAGAAGTTAATCACTTGGCTTGATTTTAGAGTATGGTCAACCATCCTAGTTTGTGTCAGTTGACTTTTTTTGATTTTGATTTAAGAGAATAATTAGCTGCTTTATCTCATACTAATCATTATTGATTTGTTAATCGATGACCTCTCTTGGCTTATTATCGATTAGATTTGCAATGTCACCAGCTGCTTCAAACTTGTGTTAGTTGAGCTTAAGTATAAATGATGGCTTTATGTGTATTATTAGTTGACTTCTTTTAAACATGGCATTTAGCTGATTGATTAAGTGAGTTCAAGCCTGCTTGAGTTCAGTTCAAAATGGTTAGTGTCCTTGGTCTATATCGACCATCTCTGATTTGATAATCAACGACATTCTAGGCATATTATCGATTCAAATTTGAGACATTGCCGATGACTTTCAAACATGTGTTGGCTTAGCTTAAAATGTGGCCAATAGCTTCAAGCATATTACCAGCTGACTTCATTCAAACATGACATCTAATTGAGGGATTGAGCAAGTTCAAGCATACATTAGTCCAATTTGGTTTGAAATTCAGACTTTGCTTCATTTAAGTTTGATCTGATTCAATTCAATGTTCAAAACATAATCTTGATTTGAATATGATTTGATTCAGTTTAATATTCAGGACTCAATTTTGATTTGAGTCCGATTTAACTTAATTTGGATCAGGCTTGACCTTGCATGGAACCCTTTATTGGTTTATTAATGGATCCTTAATTGATCTTAGATCCAAATAATTAATAGGATCCTATTGGATTTTTAATAAATCTTCGACCTCACACTTAATGGGTTCTTATTCTATCTTAGTTTAACCTAGCTAATGAATTTGGTTGCAACTCATGTTGGACCCTAATGAAGTTTGGGTTCGAGCCTTGATAGACCTAGGTTTAAGTTCAAGCTGATTTGGGTTTAATTTAGTTTTTGTTTAGGCTTAACTTGAATCTGGTTTGAATTTGAGTTTGATCTGACTCGACTAGGGTTCAGTTTGAAATTTTATTTAATTTGATTAGGGTTTTATTCAAATTTGTCTTGACTCAATTAAGATTTGATTCAAATCTGGTTTGACCTAATTAGGGTTTGATTTCAATTTGGTTTGCTTTTAGATTAACTTGATTATGGTTAAATTTAAATTTAATTCGCTTTCAAATTGGACCGACTTGAACTAGATTGGGGTTAGGTCTAAATCAATTTGCTTTGGATTATCTCAATTTAGATTTGGGTCTAGTTCAACTTGAACTTCAGTCCATTAAGGTGGTCAATTTAGATCATTTAGATGGTTCATTTGAGTCAATTTAGTTATGTTCATATATTCTAGCTGAGTTTAATGTGATTGAGTTACTTCATTTTAATTAATTTGATTTGAGAGTTTTAGATTATCATGATAACTTTGTGTAAGCCTAGGACAAGGCTAGTTTGCAAGCTTGAAAGCTGGCTTAGAAATGCATGTCTGAAGACTGGCTTAGAAATATGAGTTTAAAGACTAGCTTAGGTATGAGTCTGAGGGCGGGGTTGATTTGGCAGGCCTAAGGCTAACCTTGTTTTGGTTGGCCCAAAGATAGTTTATGGATGTGGTGGGCCTGAAGGCTTGTCTATAGTTACTGTCGGTTTGAAGGCTAGCATATTATTTCGATGGACCCAAAGGCTAGCCTATAGTTATGGTAGGTGTAAAGGCTGGCTTGATTTTGCCAAGCTTGAATGCTGACATAGTTTTGGCAGACCCTAGGCAGGGCTATGGATGTAGCAAGCTTAAAGCTGGATCTATATTTATGGTGAGCCGAAACCTTGGCCTATGGATACGATGAGCCTAAAGGTTGGCTTAATTTTAGCAAGCCCAAATGATGACTCATTTCGGTAGGCTCGAAGGTGGGCCTAGTTTGGGTAGGCTCAAAGGCTAGCCTAGTTTCGATAAGCACAAAAGCTAGCCTAATTTTGGTCTGCCTGAAGGTTGGCATAGTTTTAATGGGCCTAAAGGTTGGCCTAGTTTGAATGGACCCAAACACTAGTTTAGTTTTGGCAAGCCTAAAGGCGTGCCAAGTTTTGTAGGCCTAAAGGTAGGCCGATAGTTTTGACGAACCCAAATGTTGGCCTAATTTTGATGGGCCCAAAAGTTGGCCTAATTTCATTGGGCCCAAAGGTTGGCCTATGATTTTGGTGGGCATAAAAGTTGCCCTAAAGTCCAATGATCTATTGACATGCAAGGCCACAGGTGAAAGCAATATTGATGGAGTCTGCAGATGCCTAAGGGGCCTTCAAGGTAATGGAGTCTACCAATGAATAAGGGGCCATAGGTGGTTTCGAGCATAGGGTAAAGCCAATTCCTCCTCCCTTAGGATTATCTCCTCTGATTCACCTTTGATGCCTCTCTTCTAGACTTTTTTTATTTTTTTTTGACTCAACTTGTCTCTCTCCTTGTTTCTTAAATGGCTAGATTTTCCTTTTTTTTCTCGACATAAGCTTTTTTCCTTTTCTTTTTTTATCTTTTTCTTTATCTTTCTTCTCCCATCTCCTGTGCCTCCATTCCCCTTCTTCTTAGTTTCCACTATACCAAGAGCCAATCCCTTGCTCCTTCAACTTGGTGGCAAGATTTGACCTCAATTAGCACTGAACAATGATGGAGAGCTCTAGCTAGTGAGCAAAGGGCGCAGGGCATGTGAAGGAACTGTGTTGGAAGTGTGGTTGGCATAGGGTCATCTTCGCAGGCCGTTGTCAATGTGGAGAGGTGCTGGCTATCAAGAAGAGGATGGCTAGGTGGAAGAGCTTGGCTATAGGATTATGGGAGGTGTGGCACGGAGCTTATTGACACACCAGAGCAAATGCCAAGTAGCCATGGCAAATAAAAAATTTTGAAACTTTTAAGATCCTTTTTGAATAAAATTTAGACTTATTAGCAAATAAAAAATTCCAAGGAGTGCATTTGCGAAAAGTTGAGAT
Organism: Trichopus zeylanicus subsp. travancoricus; assembly: GCA_005019695.1. Lineage (NCBI taxonomy): Eukaryota > Viridiplantae > Streptophyta > Magnoliopsida > Dioscoreales > Dioscoreaceae > Trichopus > Trichopus zeylanicus. The sequence continues at coordinate 75,166 of RXID01019342.1, read as the reverse complement.
TTTAGGGGCTTATTTGTAAATACAAAATTTTTGAGGAGTTTATTTGTAAACACTAAATTTCCTAAAGATCAAATTATAATTATCGATCTCTTGAAGGATTTATTTGCAAACACAAATTTTGCGAGAATTAATTCATAATTTTAGGATTTTATTAGACTTTCCTATAAAATTTCAATCCCAAGGAATTATTTGTAAGAAAAATCTAGCCATGGATCTATTTATAGGAATTTATTTAATCTAGGGAACTATTTATAAAATTTTTATATTTTTTATTTTAGTCCAAATTTTAGATGAATTTTGGGCCTAATTTTAGTCCAAATATCTAGCTCACTCAACTCACTTTACCTTAAGCATGAATTTTCTAAAAATTTGGGTCCAAATTAAGCTCCATTTTCAGTCAAATTTGACAACAATTTAGATTCAATCAAGATCTACACTTGATTCATAATTTAGTAGCATACAATACGAGTTTCAATTTTGATCATATTTCAATCAAATCTTATTTTGGCAAAAATCATCTCAAATAAATTTTCCCTTTTACATCCTCTTCTCGAGTTCTAGTGAGAGGAAAGGGTGCGAAAAATCTTTGGGTACTTGCCTCCATGTCAATATTCTAGAAATTAACTATTTGTGTTTGAATTGTCACACAAAAATGGACTTTATTTGCCATGCAATAATGGAATTAATTTGTCACATGATGGTGGTCTTAATTTGCCACATAGAGTGGATTTGACGTGCTGTATGTAGCAAGCTTGAGCTACAAGATAAGGGGAGACTTGGTTTGTTGGGCTGCAAGTCTTGTTCCATCCAAAGATTCTAGCTCATTTAGGTGAAGATGAAAATTATCTTCTTTTGTAATTTTCTCTTGCTAAGTAATATTAGGGATGGGATTTGTACCTTCAATGGCAGAACTGTGTCAATCCCAAATACCAATGCATATAGTGTTGATAAGATAGGGGTTCAATATGTGGTGCGATAAGTCCATAGTGCTTAAAAAAGTTTTTGATGCCAGTCTTGTTTGTTTCTAGCATGACATTCTTAAATATTTTGTAAAGGGTCTTGTTAAATACCTTAATGAGGCCATTGGCTCTTGTATTATAGATGGATGAAATTCTCCAATCTATCTTGTGATAATGTGTAAATTATTGTATCTTGAAGCTTCTAAAGGATGATCCATTATCAAAGATGATTCTTTGAGGAGTGCCAAATCGGTATAAGGTATTTTCTTGAAAGAAATGGATGATGATATTTGCTTTTATTTTCCTCAGTTGAATTGCCTTTGCCCATTAAGAGAAATAATCGGTCACTGCTAATATAAAGCAGTGACCTCTAGAAGAAGATACCTCAACTAGGCTGATTAAGTCTATGCCTTATACCTCAAATTGCTATGAGGATACTATTGGATGTAAAGGATTTGGATGTTGATGAATGAGGTCACCATGAATTTGGCATATAAGTGGTATTTCTTGTATATTCAATATAATCTTTCACCATCATAGGCTAATAATAGCTCATATGCTTGATTTTCATCATCATTTTTAGACTTGATTGATGAGCTCTACAAACCCTAGGTTGTACTTCATACATGAATTCTTTTGCTTCTTCATCTAAAAGATATTGTAGAAGTAGTTGATCAAATAACTTTCTATAAAGGGTGTTATTGATGAACAAAAAGCGTGCAGCTCTCTTTCTGAGTCGTATTCATATTGATTTATTTTATAGAAGTTACTTCATCTTTTAGGTAATTAGTGAATGGTATTTTCAATATATTACTTCCTCAACTACTTTAGATTTAGTCTTCTCATGCTTGATGCTGAAGACTATGCTCATCATCTATCTAGTATGGACTATGATTAAAATTTCTCCTTAACCAGGATCCACCAGTGTTTGGCTATCTTGTCTCAAGAATCAATATCCACATGAATAGGCCGGGGAACATTAATTATTTGAACATGTGAGATTTGCTTCATGAGTTTTTGAGCCTTTTATGGTATTTCAAAAGCTCAAATTTGTGGATTTTAAATCCACTTCTCACTTGACTAATGACTAATTGTGAATCACCAAAAATATGTAGGCATGATATTTTCATGTTGAGGGTCATTTCTAGTCCTATAATTAAGACTTCATATTCAACCTCATTGTTTGTACATAGTTCTAAGAGGCAGTAGGAGTATTGTAAAATATCCCTATTTGGAGTGACAATACAAGTTTGATGCTTGCTTTAATTTGTGGCAACTTTGGCTTGATTCTTGTTCTAATAGAAGATGTCCCATCAAAGTATAATTTCAAATAGGCTTCTCCTTCCTCAGCAAAAAGGATTTCTTTATCGAGAAACTTGCATCAGGTGAGTTGTAGGAAACTTGGCAAGGATTTGTCCTTTAACCACCTTTTGAGGAGTGAATTTGATATCATATTCCATGAGAATTAATGTCTATTTTTCTAGTCTTCTAGTTAGTACGGGCCTAGTCATTTTAAGTATTTTATGTGATCAATCCTTGATAGTAAAATGATTTGATGAGAAAGCAAATAAAGTCTAAATTTTTTAATTGCAAATGTGAGTGCCAAACAATCTTTTCAATGGGAGAGTAGCTACTCTCCAACCCCCACTAGCATTCTATTTAAGTAGTAAAGTGCATTCTTTTTTTTGCCTTTTTCATTATGCTAGGCAAGAAGTGCCCCTAGGGATCTCTCCATTGTAGCCATGTAGAGGATCAAAGGTTTGTTAGGCATAGGTGCTGTCAAGACTGGTGACTTTAAGAGATACTGCTTAATTTTTTCAAAGGCTTGTTAGCATCCTTGATCCCAAATGAACGAAAAATCCTTCTTCATTAGTTGGGAAAAGGTTTGCACCTTCTGGGGAGGTTTTAAGTGAATCTTCTGATGCATGTTAATTGACCCTAGAGTGACTTCAACTATTTTAAGTTATTGGATGGTGGCATGTCCAAGATAGCTTTAATTTTGGATGAATCAATTTCAATCCCTTAGTGTTTGACAATGAAGCTAAGGAATTTTTTTGATGATACCCCAAATGCACATTTCATAGGGTTCATCATTAAGTTATATTCTAAGATAGTCAAAAATGACTCTTAGGTCTTGGATGTGATTGTCTTTAGACCTTGTTTTGATGACCAAGTCATCTACATAGCACTCATCTAGTTGGTATATAAGGTCATCAAAAATTTGCATCATAGCCCTTTGATAAGTGGTGCCCACATTCTTCAGCCCAAAAGGCATCATCTTATAGTAGCAAATGTCAATTGGAGTCTGAAAGGTCATATACTTTTCATCATCAAGATCCATTTTGATTTGATTATATCCTAAAAAACTATCTATAAAGGAGAATAGTTCAAGATCACCCTTATTGTCAATCATGATTGAAAAATTATCCTTTGGATATATATTTTTTAGGTCCATGTAGTCTACACAAATATTGATTTAGCCATTCTTTTTTTTTACTGGCATGATACTTGCAAGCCAATCTGGGTATTTTCCCTGATGAAGTCTGTTTCGATTAGTTTCTTTATTTCTTCTATCACCTTTTTCTCTAGGTCTAGTTTCATCTTCTTAGGTACTTATTTGATAGGTAAATGTTTAGAATTGATGGCCAACTTATGGACTACGACTTCAAGATCAAGTCCAGGCATCTTCCTGTAGCTCTATGCAAAGTAGTCAATGTATTCCTTGAGCACTACTTTGAGATGGGTTTGGCGTTCCTCTAAGAACTGTGTGCTAATAAAGGTTGGCCTAGGATCTTCTTCTGTATCAAGCTTGACTTTCATTAGTTCATCAATTGTAGCTTGCCCCTCGTCTTTGAGTTCTTATGGAGCTTCTTTTGGATTAAGAATCATATCTTCACCAAGTGATTCATCATCTTGATTGGGCCTTGGTAAAGGTTCCTCTTTTGGTTTTGAGGGCATTTTAATTACATCATGTCCCTTTTATTCAAGTTTGGGTAAAGCTTTGCTAAGGGCTTCCGCTTCCTATGATGTTTGGAGAGCCGTAGTTGGCTCAATACATATCGTTTATGTGTTAGAAGGCATCAAGGAAATTTGGTCATGCTCATCATTTGACATAGGTCCAATGGTGACCATAAAATATATATCGCTACTCATAGCAATGTAGCCCAGTTCTTTTGAATTCTTATTTCCTCTTCCAGGGATGTAAGTGTGCCCTTGAGGGGGGTCCCATATGTTCTTAAAGAAATGACTCTCTTCCTTTATTTGTGGCATCCACAGTTGAATTTCTTGATTATTTGACAAAGCTCATCTGAGAAGTATTTGAGTATGATTACTAGCCGATAATCACCACTATCTTCTGGATCCTCAATCTTCAAGATTTTGTGTATACTTGGGACATAGGGGATTGCCTTATAGAATAATATCTCCTTTTCTCTCTTATGTTATGGAGAAATGTAGAAGGTTGTTAATTATTCTACGTCATGGGTGCTCGACTCATCTAATGCTTAAGTAAGCCTTCTGGGCATTTTATAACTAATGCTTAGTAAGCCTTCTGGGCATTTTATAACAAGGAGGGTACTTTCTATTAGGCCCCTATTATCATCTGTATCTAAAGAATAAGCACCAAGGCATATTCGTGGGGTCTCTTCATTTGAAGAGTTAGTGTTAGCATCACTTCCTATATGAGAAGGAGCAAATATTAAGTCAGCAATTTTCTTTTTTACTTAACTGATGGAGGCAAACCCTTTATCAACGTGGAATCTTTGATAATATTTTGCATCATTATAATACACTTTGTGAACATCAAAAGAATGCACATCCCTATCAATTCGATGTTCTTCCCCATCCTCAAAATACTTGAGGTATTGATGTAAGGTTGATGGCACCACCATATTTTCATGTAACCATGGCCTCCCTAATAATGCCTCATATGAGGCATCAATGTCGATCACATAGAACTTGGCATCGATCATCAATTTGCCTATTTTTAAAGGTATGATTATAGCTCTAAGAGTTCTTTGGCTTGTTTGATTAAACCCTTAGATGATTATAAATTTCAACGATAGGTGACACACATCCAAAGTGAGGGCCCTTAACATGTAGAGAGTCATCAAATTGACTGAAGAGCCTAGATCAATGTGTGCGCAATTGATTTTGATCCCATCACTATTTTTGCTAACATATAATAGCCTATTATGGTCTATTGTCCCTAGTAGAAAGTCATCATTTGTGAAAGTAATGGTGGGAGTTGGACAAGTATACAAAGACTCCATCATCACTTCAGCGAAGTATGCTTGGTAATCAGTTGAATTCTGCAAGATATACACCAATATGCCCTTGAGTTCTCATGACATTATTAGGGTATTAAAGACATTTAGCATGGTAGGGATCTTTTTGAAATGAGCTGCTATTTTATATTTCACTTTTTTGAGTGCAAGTTCAACTTGCATAGACTCAGTGTCCTCATTTATCTAAATTTATTTGTCCTTGTCTTTGGGGATGTTCTTATCCCTAGGCACTAGAGCTTGTCTTGGGGATTGCACTTTACCATCTCTGAGTTGTACTTGGTTTGCATTTCTCATTGAATTCTAACATCATGAGACCAATAAGGCTCTTCTTCAGAGTCACTACAAAGGTTGATCATGCGACAAAAGGTGTTGGATCCTTGTCCCCATTTGGTAGTTTTTGCCATATTTTTGGAAGATATAACTGGGTGATAATAATCCCATTCAATATTAGAGTTAGGCATATAAGGTTTCCTTGTAAAGAGCTCCTCAGAGACTCTTTGGATGAACCCTTCTATTTCATCAGCTAGCATGACCTTATTTAGGACTTTATATTTAGGGCATTTCTTTCTTGGATGTTTATATTAGGTTTACACAAGAGTTGAATGGGCTCCAACATTAGGTTGTTTAATCCTTTCCTGAAATTCCTACTTCCTGTTTTGGGGCATACTAATGTAGGGCATCCCAAAGTGATCATAGAGTTGTTCTAATTTAGACATAGAGTCATTTTCATCATCCGTATCCCATATATACAATTCCTCTAGTGTTGGTAGAGTGCATCCTTCCATAGGTTCTAGGATGGGGCTTCACAAAATCTAGTAGGTTGACCATTTGTAGCTAGATCACTTGATGGTAATTGGGATAGCTGCTCATCAATGTTTGCCTTAGATGTGTAAGCCATTGTGCAATAAGAGCCCATAAACTCAGATAATTGTCTTCAATGATGTCTAACTTTCTTAACCTATTTCTAGAGTAGGTGCCACGAGTGACCATTTCAATCGTGGGGAGGGTTGGTAGGTGATTCTTTGCAACCTCTATAGGGGCTTTTTATATCACTTTGCCTTTTCTACTGGCACATTTTCCATCCACTCAATTTCTTCACAAAGCATTGTAGTTGTACTTGACATGCTCTTTGTGTGGGCAGTCATAGTCTGCATGTATTCATTCAACACTTGCATTTGCCCCTTGACAAATTTCATATTTGTTATGGCTACCACTTTTATAGTATATAGCCTTAGCTTGAGCATGATGTAAATATATTCATGGGCGAACCACTCTCTAAGATAGTCATCTCGAGGGTAGTTCTTGGGAAAACCCATAGGATCTTTTGTTTTATCAATGACATCCTCCATGACTCCATTTGCTTTCTCCTGCCTTGTGTTTTGGATTTTTGTCATTACTAAAACAATGGGGCTTTTATGCGGCTTTGCCTTTTCCACTGGCACCTTTTCCATCCTCTCAATTTCTGCATAGAGCAAGGTAGTTGTACTTGACATGCTCTCCATGTGGGCAACCATAGTTTGCATGTGTTCATTCAACACTTGCATTTGCCCTTTGACAAATTTCATATTTGTTATGGCTACCTCTTTTATAGTATCTAGCTTTAGATTGAGCATGTCATAAATATATTTTGCGGGTGAACCACTCTCTAAGATAGTCATCTCAAAGGTAGTCCTTGGGAAAACCCTAGGATCTTTTGTTTCATTAATGACATCCTCCATGAATCTATTTGCATTATCCTATCTTGTGTTTTGGATTTTTGTCATTACTAAAACAATGAGATGACTCCACTGATTGTTTTTATTATACATTTCCCATAAAAAAAACTAGCAATGCATGTTGTTATTGGGTGTTCATCCTCTACATCCCTAGTATTAGATCCCTCAAGCAAACCTCTGAATTCATTGAGGAGGAATTCCTCAAAAGTTACCTAATGTCTTTCTTCTTGGACATATTCCTCCAGGGCATCAATTTATTCCTTGATGGTTATTTTCTTGATAGTGTATTCATCTAGTCAAACAAGTTTATTTTTCCTATTTTTATTATTTTCTTTTTGATGCTTTAAGTAGGTGGGGAAGCTTATTTTGATGAGGCTTTTCTTATCATGGTCCCAAGGTTTTCTGGATTTTTAACCATATGTCTTATCAACTTCTTTAGCCTTTTTGAAATATAAGCATTCCATAGGAGCTCTTGTTCAAGTGTACATTGTGCTTCTTCCCCAAAGAGGAGTTTGATAAGTAGCTCATATGTCTTGAACACAGTAATATGATTAATATATTCAGTGGTTGTTTTGAATAAAGCTGACTTTGGGAGAGTCAACTTGCCCTCTCAGTATTGCTTTTTGATCTAATCCTTGAACATAAAATAGTCTTCAATGCTATGACCCAAGACTCAATGGTAAGAATAGTAATTTGGGTGATCCCTTTTGTTAGATTCACTTGGCCTTTTGTATTCTAGCAATTGCAGGCCTAATTTTATAGCATCTTGAAAGATTTTGCTCACCCTCTCTCTCTTAAAAGAGTACCACTTCTTGACCAATGTTGGAAAGTATTGGATGGTTGTACTTCCCCATCCCCCCAAGGGTTGGTAATTTCTGAGAATTACCTCCATTTGCGATAGGGTTTGTAGGTTTTTTCTATCCATTTGCTATGAATATTGCTCTCACATTTATAGATGGCTCTCCTCATTTTGCTTTATCTTTTTCTAATTTGAAATTTTGTGAATTGTCTAAAGCTGGTGGACCAATCCTCTCCAACTTCTTGACCTACACAATGAGGTCTTAGAAAGTATGGATAGAAGAAGCACTTTGATAAGATGTCATCCAGTTCTTTCTTATATTCCCAAGGACTAGATTTATAGCTTCAAATTAAGTTATTAATTATTTACACCAAATGCTAAGGTTTCTCCACTATTTGATGTAGTCTAAGACTATTTTGTTGTCAAACTTTGGTGTTGAGACAAGATCACAATGGTTAATTTGTTGCTAACTCCTCCAAATCTAATTCAAAAAGTCTCTTTCATTTATGATTAGATTTGTATAGATTCTGGCTATAAACTAGTATACTACTCAAATGCTATCCCAGTTAAACTTGCTAAAAATTAGCAGAGTGACAATGAGAGGTTATTACTTGAATCCCCACATAAAGTCTCAAAATGAGCTATGTGTTGTTCAAGATTATCAATGCTATTAGATTGCTTAAACTTGGGCACTATAGCTGTAGGATATGGTACTTGGTCATGATAACTGTGGTATGGTTGTCTGTATCATTTATCATATGTATATCACTTCCTTGTCCTAGTTGTGTAGCCACCATTCACTATACTAGTTGTTGTATATATGCTGGTAGCTCCATATTGTTAGGAATTCTTGAAATCAGTGATTGGGTATCCTTTATTGGTGGGAGAGGCACTTGTGAAAGACCTACATTTTCAGGGATTTTACCTACAAGAGGTGTGTCTTCAGCTACCTCTATAGCTTCTTGAGATGACTATTGAGATTGCTCCAACATGTCAAGCATTTGTCTCATTTGTATCATCATCTCCATCAACTCCAAGACCTTCTTCTGTGCTTTGTCTTTCTCTTTGCCTTGTTGAATTAAATTATTCTTGTAGTACCTCTATAATCATTTCTCCACTAGAGCTTTCAATTATGACTAAGCCTTCTATCAAAACATGATAGTCTACATCTTAAGAGTCAGGTCTGAGCTTGACGTGTTTTGAAATAGCACTAAGCTCTTCCATCAAGTGAGTTGCCTCATTCAAAAGTTTACTCATGAAATGAGTAGTTACACCTTATTTTTGGCATAGTAGCAAGGATTGATCCATAAGGGTTCTTTCTTCTTGAACTTCCTTGTTTGTAAGTCTTGTTCAAGTAGTCCTCTTTTGGCATTTAGCTAGTTGAGGCATGGGTTCAATGTCCCATCCAAAGTCATGATGAGAAACAACTCTAATTGTATGGAGGATCTCCCTTTTGGGATCTCATGTTGAGTTGCAACCTTATGATGGCTCTTGTTGCTTTATTTAGTTATTCACCCCTTAGCTATAGCCTTGAGATGAGACTATGCCCCCTTTAACTTACTTTTACCCTTTTCTAAATCATTCAATAGGGTGAAGGAATTAGAGATGGGGATGGTGATGATTGACATTGTTTGAGAGGTGAGTTTCTCGAGTTAGCTAGAAATTCCAAAGACCTTCCCTTTTCTTGTGATAATTAAGATAGGTTCTTCTTATCCATGCATGTGTTTGGGTTTGCTTTTAGTTGTTCTTCCTCAAGTAGAGTGAACATGATCGAAGACTAAGCTTTGTTTCATGCCTAACCTTTGGAAGACAAATGTCGTTACTGGTTAAGGCATAGCTTCTAACTCTTCATCAAATTGCCTCTTCTCATTGGTAATGATGATATTAGGTCTCTTTCCTTTGATGGAAGGCAAGAATTAGATTCATGTTACATAACTATAACACTAGTAGGTGAGCTAGCAAGTGCCCTTTTAGACTAGATAACTTTAGAGATGGTTCCAACCTTGATTTCAACTCCAGCTGCTCCTATGGTGATCATCGACTTAGGTAGATGAACAACTGATCCTTCCCCTAGGGTGATAGTGTATGTTAGGATGGGGATATTCTTTGTTAACACCATTTGATGCTTTCTCCTACAAAAGAAAGCATAATCGGTTAGTTTTCAATTGTAGTTCTATCTTGTTGAGTCTCTACCATGTTAGCTAGGTTTTCATACTTGGAGGTGAAGTCATATCCTACTGAGTATGTTAGAATTTGTGGAGCCAAAATTGACCACCCGGGATAGCGAAGACCTCGAGGAGTAATATCAAAATAACAAATTAAAAATATGGGTGGTTCTAATGTGCAATTAAGTATTATGGAAATATAACCTCTAATAGGCATAAGGTCCTATTATTAATTACCCTAATAATTATTAAGAACTTTCTAAGGTGAGAAACTTAGCTAATAAAAGAGAAATACAAAAGGAAACAAGAAAGAAAACATAATTTGATTAATATGAAAGAAGGAATACATGGCTTAAGTGAGGGCATACCCTCATTTCTAATTTAATGAATTTGAATATATAAATGACATGCAATAAGAAAGAAAAGTTGGAAAGGAAGTGAGAAAGGCTTGATGCTCCTTGCTGCCCTACTCCCATGCACTTGATTGCATGGAGTCTGACTTAAATGGATTCTTGGTTTAACCCGTAGCGAATGTTGATAACTTGGCTTGATTTTAGATTGTGGTTGACTATCTTGGTTTGTGTTAGTGGACTTCTTTTGGTCTTTGATTCGAGAGAATGATTAGCAGCTTTATCTCGTACTAATCATTATAGATTTGATAATCGATGATCTCTCGTCTTATTATCGATTAGATTTGCAGCACCACTGACTACTTCGAACTTGCATTGGTTAAGCTTAAAGTGTGACAAATGTCTTAATGGGTATTATCCATCGACTTTCTTTTGAATAAGGCATTTAGCTGACTAACTAAACGAGCTCAAGGCTAACTTATTTTAGTTCAAAATGGTTAGCAAATCATTTCTTATTTGATAATAGCATGTTATCGATTCAAATTTGAGACATTGCCTATGACTTTCGATCATGTGTTGGCTTAACTCGAAATGTGATTGACAACTTCAAAGATGTTGTTGGCTGACTTTATTTGAGCATAGTATCCTGCTAACCGACTGAGCGAGTTTAAGCCTCTGTTAGTTTTGTTTGGTTTGAAATTCATACTTGGTTTGATTTAAATCTGATCTAATTCAATTTGATGTTCAAAATTTGATCTTGATTTGAATATGATTTAATACAGTTTAGTGCTTAGGGCTCAATTTTGATTTGAGTCTGATGTACTTCATTTTAGATCAGGGTCAACGTTGTGTTGAACCCCTTATCAATTTCTTAATTGATCCTTGACAGATCTTAAATCTAAACCCTTAATATGTTCTTATTGGATTTTTAATAAAACTTGAACTCGACCCTTGATGGGTTCTTATTGGATCCAAGTTTAACCTGCTAATGAATTCTAGTTCGACCCATGTTGGACCCTTGTGGGTTTTTAGTTTGAACTTTAATGGACCTAGGTTCAAGTTCAAGCTGATTTGGGTTCAATTTAATTTTGGTTCAAGTTCAACCTCAATTTGGTGCGAATTTGAGTTAGATCTTACCCGAGTAGGATTCGGTTTGAACTTTTATTTAATCCAATTAGGATTTAGTTTGAATTTAGTTTGACCCAATTAGGATTTAATTTAAATCTTGTTTAACCTAATTAGGGTTCTATTTCAATTTGGTTCGCTTTTGGATTAACTCGATTAGGGTCTAATTTAAATTTAATTCACTTTCATATTGACCCAAATTAAATCGGATGGTTGATTTATGACCTGAAGCCTAATGATCTACTGATGTTCAAAGTCGTGGGTAGCGGCAATAGTGATTAAGTCTACCATTGCGCAAGAGGATGCAAGTGGCCATGAGCATAAAAATGATATTCATGCAAACGTGGATGCGGTGCAGACAAGCGAAGCCACTGCGGACTGTGAACATGGGATGAGCTAGTTCCTCTTCTCTTAGAATCTTCTCTTCTGATTCACTTCTATGCCCTCCTTTCTGCACTTTCTAAATTTCTTTTACCAACACAATCTTTTTCTCTCCCTATTTCTTAAATGGCCAGAATCTCCCTTTTTTTTTTGCTAGAAGGTTTTTCCTCTTTCTTTATTATTTTTTTTCTTCACCCATCTCCTGTGTTGTCTTTCCCCTTATTCTCAGTTTTCACCTTGCTCCTTCGACTTGATTGCTAGTTCTGATTGGATTTGGCTAGATCTAGCCTCGACTAGCGTCCAACGACAGCAGAGAGCTCTGGCTAGAGAGCCAAGGGGTGTGTGGAGGAGTCACGTTGGAAGCATAGTTGGCGCGGGATCATCTTCACAGGTGGATGCCAGTGTGGAGAGGTGCTGGCCATCAGGAAGAGGACAACTTGGAGGAGGAGCTCAACTATAGGACAATGGGAGGTGACGCAGAGCTCATTGACTCACTAGAGCAAAGGCCAGTTGGTCGTGGAGCACAAGCCACCCGACGGGACATGGCCGGAGGCAGTGATAGGGGAAGCTAACGACCGTCGATTAGTGGTTGGAGGGAGCTAGGAGGGTCCCTGAGTAGTGGGTCCCAAGTCCAACGATGGAGAGGAGATGGAGCGGTTAGCTGGAGGCTCGAGGATGGCATAGGTGGTGTCAGGTTGATGAGCAGGCGGTTGAGGCATGGGAGTAGGGTTCCAGTATGGGGCAGCTTTCAACTGGAGGGCACAAGTGGCAAATGGCAGAAGGAGTGACAGAGTGCGCTGATGGTGGAGCTGAAGGTGGAAGTTTGCTACGGAGAGGTGGATGACGGCGGCCAGTCGACAAAGCTTGGGCGGAGGAGGTCATAGCAGCCACTGCAGGGGTGCGGCGATAGTGGAGGAGAGGCAGACAAGAGTCTGAGGCTAGCTTAGGGTAGAGCTCATGGGCATTGGTCTGGGATGGGAAGCAGCAGCAAGGGCCTGAAGAAGAAGGAAAGAACCGTACCAGAAAAAAGATAAGTGTTGGGAAACCAGCTCCTTCTTCTTTCAGTTCCTTTGTTCCTTGATTCTTCTCCTTAACGATCTCTTAACGATGATATCTTGCCTTTGATCCTCTCCTTTTTTGTTTTTTTTGATGTTAATATATTTATATAAGACTTGAAAAGCTAGAGTTAGATTGGAACTCAATCTCTTGTGTTTGAAATTGTGAATTCCAAGATATGCTTGTGGATGAATACCGATGAGGTTCACTTGAGATTGGATGATTCTTGTTTATTATAGATAAGAAAATTTGAAAAATATATTCATCATGGGGGTTATTTGTAAATTTTTTTGAAAAATTTATACCAAATTATAGTTTTATAAATTTTAGAAGCTATTTTGCAAAATAGACTTATCTATAAAATTTTAAAACTTTCAAAGTCTTTTTTGAATAAAATTTGAAATTATTAGCAAATAAAAAATTTTTAGAGGCTTACTTATGAAAGACAGAGATTTTGGAAGTTTATTTGTGAATGAAAAATTTTTAAAGAATTTATTAACAAATCCTAAACTTCATGAAGATCAAATTAGAATTATCAATCTATATAAGGATTTATTTGCAAATCCCAAATTTTGCAAGGATTAATTCATAAATTTAGGATTTTATTAGACTTTCTTGCAAAATTTCAATCCCTGGAGCTTATTTATAAGCAAAATCCAACTAAGGATCTATTTGTTGGAATTTATTTGATCCAAAGACCTATTTATAAATTTTTTATATTTTTCATTTTGGTCCAGATTTTAGATGAAATTTGGACCTAATTTTGGTCTAAATATCTAAATCACTCAGCTTGCTTTAACTTAAGCCCAAATTTCCTAAAAACTTAGGTTTGAATTGAGCTCAATTTTTGGTCAAATTTGGCTACGATTTAAATTCAATCGAGATCCACACTTAATCCATAATTTAATGGTATACAAATCTCAATTTTGATCATATTTAAATCAAATCTTATTGTGATAAAAATTACCTCAATAATGGATCCGAGAGCGTGCCTTAAAGAGATAATAGAATGGCATGAAGTGACTAAAAAAGTGTCTACTACAACTTGAAGATCTGAGAATGACATGAATAAAGTCAAGGCAACTCAAGAACTCGACTTCAATTAGCTTTAGTTTTCATTTTATTTTCAATGTAGTCAAAAATTTGTTTGAGATAAATTATTTAAAGTTCTTTGTCGCATAGAGCTTTGTAGGAAGCTCATAATAGAGTTTTTTTGACCGAACCAGATGCCTGCATTTGAACCAAATAATTGATTGGGTTAGACTAAAGATACAAAATTTAGTCCTATGCAGAATTAGACAGCTAGTTGATTATCGAAAATCTACCTAGAGATTCATGTTTTGGTTAATGAGCCAAAACCAAGCACCCTATTGGAAATCACATACCCAACTGGGATTCCAGGTCTAACAAAGCCAAGCACCTGGTTGGGAGCCAAACAATTGACAGGACTATGGGGCTAGTTTTGATAAAACAAAATTAATCGACTAGTTATATTAAGCAATCACCTGGTTTGAATTTTCTATGTGAATAATGGCTACTTATTTTACCATTGGCGCAAATCTATCTACGAGATCTTACCCTCAATGGCTAAATTTGACCCCAAAAGTATAAATAGAGATGAACGGGTTTTTCTAAATAGTTTTTTCAACTTCTAATTTTTGTGAAAAAGAGATTAAAACCCTTTTAGCTCTCTAGCATTCAAATTACTCTAAACTTTTCAATCTCAAGCAAATTTTTAATGCCCTTTCCCTTTTTCTTGAGAGAACTTTGTGTGAGCTAAAATTATAAGATCTACTTCTATTTTTTTCACTTGTAATCCACTCCAAAGCTATTTGTAGTGGTTGATAGATTCAAGCTCTAGTTAGGAGTTTATCTTGCCGATTGGTGCAAGAAGAGTTGTAAAGGGTTGGCTTCACCAATGAAGCGATGCTCTAGTGGAGAGTTGAAGTCCTCAAGATTGAGGCAAGGACTGTAGAGTAGAAACGGTTAGTCTCTAAATCATGTTATATCGTAATGCAGTCTCTCTTCGCTTAATTTACTTATTTGCACTTTTGATTGATTGAGATTGTCTTTGAATCATTTTGATGGATTAAGTTGGTTTTGATTTATCAAAAAAGTGCTATTTGTTCTCAAAACCTAATTCACTATCCCCTCCCCCCTCTTGTGGCTTTTGTGCTTATAGAGAGCGTGTGAACAATTTTTAGGTACTTGCCCATGCATCAACATTTTAAGAGTTGACTACATGGGTTTGAATTACCACACAAAAGTAGATTTGATTTACTATGTGAAAGTGAACTTAATTTATCATATAGATGTAAACTTGATCACTAGGAAAAATGGACTTATATGGGTTTTCTGTCCATATTTTGCCTTTAGAAATATGGAGTGCATGTTTAACCAAACATCTTTTAATATTGTTAGACATTCTGTCATAGACAAAATATACTTACCTTTTTTGTTGTTTCCCCCAAAGGCTTATATATAATACCTCCTTAGGAAGTGAACATTGATCAATGGCATAGGACTTTCCCCTTTGTCATTAATCAGTTGGTAGGATTTCTCTTCAAATATCCTTTCAACAATATAAGGATCTTTCCAATTAAGTTCAAATTTGCCTTTCTTGTTTCAATTTAGGATTATGAGTCTTCTCAGCACCAAGACAATTCCTCCCCTCTAGAAAGATTTGAGCCAGGCTATCTTGTTGTAGGCTCTAGATATTTGTGCTCATTACATTTTCAAATTTTGTTGATCTGTAAGCATTATTTTATCAAAGGAGTTTAGCTCATCTAGGTGAAGATGAACATCATCTTATTTTGTAATTTTCTCTTACAAAGTAATCCTTAGAGAGGGAATTTGTCCCTCCAATGGCAATACTATCTCAGCTTGAACACTAATGCATATGGTGTTGATTAAGTAGGGGTTCATATGTGGTGCGATAAGTCCACAGTGCCTTGGAAAGTTTCTAGTGCTAATATCTTTTGTTTCTGCTGACAAGTTTCTTTAGTATTTTGTAGAGAATCTTGTTGAATACTTCAATGAGGCCATTTACCCTTGCATTGTAGATAGATGAATATCTCCAATCTATCTTATGATGATGTGCGAATTATCCTACTTTAAAACTTCTGAACGACAGTCGTTTGTGAAAAATTACCTTTGAGGAACACTGAATTGGTATAGGATTTTTTTTTGAATGAAACAAATGATAGTATCCATTTTTAAATTTTTCAGTGGGATTACTTTTGTCCACCAAGAAAAATAATTGGTCGCTACTATTATAAAGTGGTTACCTCTGAAAGAAGATAGATCAATTGGCAGATTATGTCCATACCCATACCTCAAATGGCTACAAGGATACTATCAGATATAAAAAATTTGGGTCTTAATGAATGAATTCATGATGAATTCGGTATATGTGATATTTTCTTGTATATTTGATGCAATCTCTCACCATCATGGGCTAATAGTATCCCATACGCTTGATCTTCATCATTATTTTTGGGCCTAATTAATGAGCTCCACAAACCTCAAAGTGTACTTTGTACATGACTTCTCTTACCTCTTCATATGAAAGACAACATAGAAGTAGTTGATCAAAAAATTTCCTATAAAGGATATTATTGATGAGCAAAAAATATGAGGCCTTTTCTTGAGTTGCATTCTCACTAATTTATTTTTTAAAAGTTCTCTATTTTTTAGATAGTCAGTAAATGGTATTCTTCAATTTGTTACTTCCTTTATAACTTTAGATTTTGTCTTCTCGTATTTGATGCTAAAGACTTAACTCATCACTTCTCTTCTATGAACTATGACTAGAATTTTTCCTTGGTTGGGATCAACTAGTGTCTTGGCTAACTTGGCTAAGAAATAAACTTCCACATTAATGGACCATAGAACCTTAATTATTTGAACATGTGGGATTTACCTCATGAGTTCTTGAGCTTTCTCATGGTATTTTAGTAGTTTAAATTTGTGAATTTTATATTTATCTCTCACTTTACTAACAACCTATTACTCTTTATAGTTTTGATGATAAATAAACTTTGTATTTGATCTCATCTTAAGCATGTGTAGTATGTAGCCAAGCTGATCCCAAAATAAACATCAATCTCATTCAAAATCCTCATGTGTGGATAAACATAAAGGCATCATTGAAGATGAGGTATGATAATATATCAACGGACAAAACTTAAAGAGTTAAAGATGGCTTGAAGAAGGCTCAAGAGATTGCTCACTAGGATTAGACTTTTTATTTATTTGACTTGAAGATTTGCAATTTGAATTCTTAAGTTTAGAGTTTTGGCTAATTCTAAAACTCATCTTGGAATACCTTCATCGACTCATCATTTACCCAAGGTCAGTCTTGAGAAGATGTTGAATTGGGAACTAAATTTACAGTAAACTAGTAGATTTTTTTTCTTATAAACTTTAGATGCTCAAACCTTCAAGTTCAGATACCTAACTCTAGTATAAATAACTCTAAAATTAGTGATAGCTTTAAATGCCCAAACCTCAGGATCAAATGCTCGAAGATTCAGAAGTTGTGACTTTTAGATTTTTCATGTTCAGAGTTTGAATGCTAGGTTTCTTAGTCAAATGCCCAAACCTATGATTGTTAGGTGCCCAAACTTGATCAACAAATGTTCAAACCTATTACATTTGTTAGAATGGGTAGTTAAATTTAGCCATTGGGATGTGTCAGATGTCCAAACCATATGGTTTGGATGCCTAAACTTGCAAAGCATAACCAACAATGGCTAGCTCATTCTCAAATTGATATTTAAGGGCATAGGACTTGTTCATTAAAGAATTTTTAGCGCACTTCCAAGCAATCAAGATATGAGAAAATAGCCCACTAGTCTTCAAGAGATCTAAGCTTTGTTCTTCAACTTTCAAATCTTCAAAGCCCTCGTTCTCCTTTCTAGAGATCTTGTGGTGAGACAAAAGTATTAATCATCATCATTCTCATCAAGTGCAAGCACTCCAAGGTATTTTGGAGTGGCTAAGAGATTCAAACTCCATATTAGAGTTTATCTTGCCAGTTGGAGTAAGAGCAAGTATAAGGAATTGGCTTCACCAATGAAGTGACACTCTAGTAGAGAGTTGAAATCCTCAAGAGTGAGGCAAGGGTTGTGGAGTATGAGCGGTTGGTCTCTGAGCCAAGTTATATCATAATGTATACTTTCTAACTTGATTTACAGTATTGCACTTATGAATTGAATTGATTTTTTATTTTATTGAAAATTGTTATTTGCCACCATAAAACCTAATTTGCTCCCCTTATTAGGTGATTTTTGGGCTTACAATTGGTATCTGAGTCAGGTTGCTCTTATTTTAAGTTAATCACCTAGACCCTGCAATCAATGTTTATGGTAAATTTTGGTGTTTTACCATCTCTACAAGAGGGGCAATCCACTACTAGGCTTCACTTTTTTATGGAACTCATTTCAACTATTAGAGGTCACACATTCGGATTTTCATTAAAGCCATTGACTATAACCTATGGCATATAGTAGAAGAAGGATACACTCTACCTACCAAGACTATTGATGTAGTGATGGTTCACAAACTTAGAGCCAAATGGAATGATGAGGATAAGAAAAATGACTCTCTAGATGCTAAAGCAATGAATATACTTTGTAGTACTCTTGATCCTAACAAGTTCAATCATATTAGTATTTATTAGATGGCTCATGAGATTTGGCATTGCTTTGAGGTTATCCATGAGAGTATAAGGCAAGTCAAGGAAACTAAAGTGAATATATTGGTAAATCATTATGAACTCTTTAGAATGAAATCAAATGAGTCTATAATTGAAATATTTACTCACTTTTTTGATATCACTATATATATATAGATATATATATATATATATATATATATATATTGGAAAAACTTGCACTAATGATGAAATGGTGAGAAAGGTTTTGAGGTGTCTTCCTAGGTCATGGATCTAAGGTGACAGCAATTCAAGAGTTAAAGGATCTCAACAAACTATCCTTGAAGGAACTCTTGAGGTCACTCATCACTTCTGAGATGACCATGTAGGATAGGAGCTAAAAGGATGATGAAAAACAATAATAAGAAAGATGTAGCTCTCAAGGCCAAGGAGTTTAGTGATGATGATAAGGAAGATAGTGATGAAGAAATGACTCTCATCACTATAAATTCAAGAAATTTTTAAAGAAGAGACACATGCTAAGAAGAATTATGAGGAATGAGAAGGCTACAATAATGAAGAAGATAAAGATGAGCTCACATGTTTTAACTGCAAGAAGCTTAGATACATGAAAGCCGATTTCCCTCTCAATCCTCAATCAAAGAAATACAAAGGAAAGAAAATGAAGGCAATGGTGGCTACATGGGACAACTTAGAGGAAGAAATTGAAGATTCCTCAACCAATGGAAAAATCACAAACTTATGCCTCACGGCCATCAGAGGTAAGATATGTGATTTATCTTTTGAATATTTGTAAGATGCCTTTAAAAATCTATATACTAGACATAAAATATTACTTCTCAAGCATTCTTTCTTGAAAAACAAGTTGGATTTACTTGAGAATGATTTTGATTCATTGAGATCTTCTGAAAAATCTTGTGATTGCAAAAAGAGTTAATAAGCTTCAAAAGAAAAATGTGGATTTGAAAAAGACTCTAGAAAATTCTTTTCCATAGAAATACTACTTTGAACCTGATTTTAAAAAACAAAGGAATCTTTTATGTAGATCTGGACTTGGTTTTATATCTTCTTCAAAAGTTAAAGATACCAAGTCTACTTTTGGAAAGGCTTCAAATGCTACATCTTTAAAATTAAAATATAATTATTGTTTCTGAAATAGACATGTCTTCACAAGTTGTCCAATTAAGAGAAATTATTCTCTTAAACAAATTTGGGTACCTAAGGGGATGATTCCTAAAGCCAAGGAATCCAAATGAGTTTGGTTTCCTAAAACATCCTCCACTTAAGGAGCATAAATTAGCTAGAAGTGGCCCATGAGTTTTAAACTTGCTACGTTTCTATGGACACATTCTAGTTAATCCAAAGGTAGTATTTACTTTACTTATTAGCTTATCATTCATTATATTCTTAACTTATTATTGTGATTATTTTACTCTCTAACCATATGGACCCATACTTAAAGTGGGTTCTATCCCAATTTCTTGATTATTTTTTAGCTATTCTTCAACTCCATGGATCAAAGAGATAAACAATTTCTAGATAGTGGTTGCTCTAGGCACATTACAAAAAATCCATTCATGTTTGTAGAGCAAAAAAAAATAAAGGAGGACACATTGCTATTTGAGGTGATTCTTGACACAATCAAAGCATGATCATAACTAAAACTTGTATGCCATTAAATTATAGCTTTGTAGGATTGATTACAAAGGTCCTAGAGTGGTGGAGACCCTAGGGAGAGACTTCGATACACAAATTAAAGTATGTTTTAATTTGAGTACACTATTAGGTATTATGGGAACATTGACTTCTAATAGACGCAAGACCCTATTGTTAATCACCCTAATAATTATCAAGAACCTCCTAAGCAAGAAACCTAGTTATTGAAATAGAGACACAAAAAAAAATATTTGATTAATTTTAAGAAATGGTACATGGCTTAAGTAATGGTATATTCTTACTTCACAATGAATTTTAATATGGAATTATAGAAAATATGAAAGAAGTAAAGAAAAAGAAAGAGTGGAGAAGGAGATCTAATATGTACCACTACCCTGCTCTTGTGTGATGGGCCATGTAGAGTCTGATTTGGATGGGTTCGGGTGGATGTTGATGACTTAATTTGGTGGCATTGTCTTGTGGGACTTGGAAAGGGAATAAGGGGTGAAGTGTTTCCAATGGCTTGAGTATTGGCGATAACTTATTTTGGTCAAAGCATTTCTATTAGCCAATAAGGCATGGTGATAACTTCTTAATTTGAAGCATTTTTATTAGCTAAAAAGGTGTTGGTGATAACTTTGTTTGGTTTGAAGTATTTCCGTTAGCTAATAAGGCATTGGCAATAGCTTCATTTGGTTTGAAGTGCTTTCTTTACCCAAGAAGATGTTGACGATACTTCATTTGTCTTGAAGTGTAATGGTTAGTGAATAAGGCATCAATAATAACTTTTAATTTTAGTATTTCTATAATCAATGAAGCGTAAGTAATAACTTCATGAATTTTGAAGTATTTTCATAACTAATGAAGCATAAGTAATAACTTCATTTGATTTGAAGTATAAAGTGTTGGTGATAACTTCATAGAGTTTGAAGTGTTTCCATTAGCCAATAAAGCATTGGTGATAACTTTATTGGTTTGAAGTATTTCCATTAGCTAATAAGGCATTGGTAATAACTTCTAATTTTGAAGTGTTTTTATTGCCAATGAGGCGTAAGAGATAACTTCATGAGTTTTAAAGTATTTTCATAGCCAATGAGGTATAGGAGATGACTTTATTTGGTTTAAAATATTTTCATTAGCCAAAAAGGTATGGGTAATAACCTTTAATTTTGAAATATTTCTATAGCCAATGAGGCATTGTGATAACTTCATGAGTTTTGAACTATTTCTATATCCAATGAGGCATGAGTGATAACTTCATGGGTTTTAAAGTGTTTCTATAGCTAATGAGACGTAAGTAATAACTTCATGGGTTTGAAGTGCTTCTATAACCAATAAAGCATAAGCTATAATTTCATAAGCTTGAAGTACTTTTATAACCAATCAGGCATAAGTAATAACTTCATAAGTTTGAAGTGTTTCTATAGACAATGGGGTATAAGCGATAACTTTATAAGTTTGATGTGTTTTCATAACCAATGAGAAATAAGTGATTGTACCAATAAATATCGATGTTTACCACAATTCATGATGTAGAAGAAGAAAAGAAAAGATAGCAGACAAGAGATTTATGTGGCGAAGATGATCCAGAGGATATTGTATTGATGAGAAGAGGAAGAGGAGATTATAACGATGGAGGCGAAACTCCAATATCACCAACTCTCATATAAGACTAAGTAGCCTAGTTGTCACAAGACGTCTTGAGAGTATTGATCTATGTCTCTCTTTCTCACTCTATATTGAAATCCTTACATAAATAGGGTATTTATAGATGTGACCTAACTGTATTTGAGTCAAAGTAAAAGAATGACTCAAATAAGACTTCTACTAATTTAAGTCTTCTAGTAGAAGATAAATTTAGATAAGGATTAGGCTCACTAAATTACTTTCTAATATAATTAAGACCATCCGAAAAATCTGGATTCGAGACACAATTAAGCCAACAATCTCCACTTTAGCATAAATCTTCTTATCCTTTGAATTTGAATCTTCAATAAATATCTTTGCCATTACCTCATGGAACTGGATCAATGACCTTGAACATTGATCAAGTCCAAACAGAGTTTGAACTTGTCAATCGAAATCACCTTCGTCAATATATCTATAGGATTTCTTGAAGTATGAATCTTTTGTAAAGAAATCTCGTCATCTTTAATAATGTCCCAAATAAAGTAAAAGCGGACATCTATATGCTTTGATCTAGCATGATACATTTGGTTCTTCGCAAGGTATATGATGCTCTAACTATCACAAAAAATAGGAAGAACATTTTGAGAAAAACCAACTTCACTTGCCAATCTTTTTAGCTATAGAGCTTCTTTGACAACTTCTGTAGCTGTCATATACTCAGACTCTGTTCTAGATAATGCCACAGTTGATTGCAAGGTACATCTCTAACTAAAAGGTCCTTCACAAAGAGTGAAAAGATAACCAGTGAGGGATCATCATCGATCAAGGTCTCTAGCATAGTCTGAATCGACGTAACCAATAATTTTGGCCTTTTGAATTGTGTTCCTGTCAAAACATAAGCCAATATTAAGAGTACCTTTGATATATCCTAATAGACATTTCACAGCCTGCTAATGCTCTTTTCCTAGATTTTCCATGTAACGATTAACAATGCCGACTACTTATGTAGTATCGAGTCTTGTGCATACCATAGCATATTAGACTTCCAACAACACTTGAAAATGGGATGTTCTTTGTGTATGCATACTCCTCATTTGTAGAAGGATATAGTTGAGCTGAAAGCTTGAAGTGAGATACTAAAGGAGTACTGACGGATTTTGAATTCTACATATGAAAACAAGAAATAATCTTCTCGAGATACTTGCTTTGTTTGAGCCATAATTTATCATGCTTTCAATCTCGATCAATCTCCATACTGAGAATCTTCCTTAAAGCACCTAAATCTTTCATCTCAAATTTCTTTTCATTTTAAACTTTAGATCATTAAGTAGAGATATGTCTTGAGTAGTGATAAGCATATCATCAATATAAAGAAGCAATATAATAAATGAGTTATTAGCATGCATCTTAAAATAGACACAACAATCATGTTTGCAATGGATGAAATCTTGTCCCAGCATAAAACTATCAAACCTTTTATACCATTGACTTGAAGACTATTTCAAATCATAAAGTGATTTGTTCAACTTACAGATAAAATTTTTCCTGCCTTCTTAGACGAACCCTTTAGACTATTGCATAAAAATTTGTTTTTCTAATTCTCCATGCAAAAAGGCAGTTTTGCCATCAAGCTGTT
Organism: Trichopus zeylanicus subsp. travancoricus; assembly: GCA_005019695.1. Lineage (NCBI taxonomy): Eukaryota > Viridiplantae > Streptophyta > Magnoliopsida > Dioscoreales > Dioscoreaceae > Trichopus > Trichopus zeylanicus. The sequence continues at coordinate 51,732 of RXID01019342.1, read as the reverse complement.
CTAACTCAAGATTATGAAAAATAACTAAAGCAAGTAGAAAACGAATAGATGTGTGTTTAACCATAGGAGAGAAAATTTCATTAAAGTCAACACCCTCCTTTTTTGAATACCCTTTTGCAACTAAACGGGTCTTGAATTTAACACCATCCATCTTAGATAAATTCTCTTTCTTTCAAAATACTCACTTACAACCAATTGCTCTTTTACCTTCTGGTAATTTCACCAGATCCCAATATGGTTCTTTTAAAGGGAATCCATCTCTTCATTCATAGCAGCTTGCCACTGAGAAGAATTCTTATCCTGCACTACTTTTTTATAGGAAGAAGGATGACCATTGTCAATAACTAAAGCAAAAGATACCATATCTTCAAAACCATACCTTTCAGGTGGCTTTATGTTTCTTTGAGATCTTCAAAGTGGAGTATTCTCAGAAATTTGATTCTTAGAATTTTCTTGAGAGATGGGCATACCGTAAATATCTTTTTCTGAAGGAACTATATGCTCCACCTCCACTTGCATTATATCACTAGGACCTTTCTTGAGAGATTTTAACATAACATTTTTATCAAATACTATGTCTCTTTCAATAATTACATTTGAAATAGTAGGATCTCACAAACAATAGCCCTTAACACCTTTGGCATAACTCAGAAAAATACACTTTTTAAAATGTGCATCTAAATTATCCTTGACAACATGCACATAAGTAGAGCAACCAAAAATCTTTAAAGAAGAATAATTTACAGATTGACTAGTCCATAGCTTTTCAGGAGCCTTCTAATTAATGGTTGTTTAAGGAGAGTGATTCACAATGAAACATGTTGTATTGATTGCTTCTATCCCAAAATATTTATCAAGATTAGCTATACTGAGCATCATATTATGTGCTTTCTCCAATAAGGTTCTGCTCATCCTTTCAGACACATCATTTTATTGAGGTTTTCCTGGGTTGGTAAAGTGGCATTTGATGCCTTTATCTTCACATAATTTGAGAAACTTTATTGATTTGTATTCTCCACCATTATCACTTCTGAGGTATTTGATTTTTCTGTCAGTCCTTTTTTCGACCGTTTGAAAACAGAAAACACTTCGGCTTTGTGATGCAAAAAATAAATCCACACTTTTTTGGAAAAATCATCAATAAAACTGATAAAATAACGAGTACTAGATTTTGATGGAATAGGAAAGTACCAAACATCAGAATGAATATAATTAATTAAGCTTTTAGTGCAATGATTACTGGTGTTAAACTTTACCTTGGACTATTTACCATAGAGACAATGCTTGCAAAAATCCAATTTGCATGAGTTGAGGCCTTTCAGTAATTTTCTTTTGTTGAGCTCACTTAAACCTTGCTCACTCATATGGCTAAGATGCATATGCCATAAGTGGGTCATATCAGAAAAAGAAGCCTGAAAAATTGTTGCACCATCTTCAATAGTTTTTCCTACTAACTCATATAAATTTTCATGTTTTAGGCCCTTCATCACTATCAATGAGCATTTAGCAACCTAAGAACTCCAGCTTCAACAGAATACTTATAACCAACAGAATCCAAAGTACTCAAAGAGATCAAATTCTTTTTCAAATCAAGAACATGTCTAATGTCAGTAAGAGTTCTAATAATATTATCAAATATCTTAATTTTGATTGTTCCAATTCCAATAGTTTTATATAGATTGTTATTATCCATCGAAACTAAACCACCATCATAGGACTTGTAGTCTTCAAATCAATCCTTATTAGGACACATGTGGTTAGAACAACCAGAATCAAGAATCCAAGTATCATGGTAATGATCAAAATTAGAACTAATAGAGAGAACATTACCAAAATCATCATCAGAACTCCCTTCAACAACTGACACTTATTCTTTGGCTTTCTCTTTAGATTGAGATTCTCTTTCTTTCTTTGCTTTGAGCTTCCAACACTCTTTAATTATATATTTCATCTTCTTATAATACCTGCAGTTTATTTCGTTGGATTTGGATCTAGAATGACCTATCTTTGATCTTTCTTTGGTATGACCTTTGACAATCAATGCTTTTGAGTATGATACATCCCCTTCAATTTTTTAAAATATTCATTATATAGAAGGGCAGCAGAAATATCGTTAAATTTTAAATTCGTACCATACATGAGAATAGTCTTCAAATTCTCAAGAGAAGGAGGTAAAGACAATAATAAAATAATTACCTTGTCTTCATCTTTAATTTAACATCAATGTTTTACAATTGAGAGACTAGTTTATTAAAAATATTAAGATGATCAACTATATTCGTATCTTCTCTCATTCAAAAATTGAAGAGCTTCTTCTTTAACTAAACTCAATTTGAGATAGACTTACTCATATATTATTTCTCCAGCTTTTTTCATAACTCTGAAGGTGATGTTTCATCAAGAAATGGATAGAGTACCTCATCGGTGAGACTAAAAATAATTGTGTTATGTGCACTAGCCTTCTGGTTTTCCCAGATACTTTTGGTGATATCTTCAAACTTGACGTCCTCCAATGTGTTTTTCAACCCTTGTTGAGTAAGAATTGCATGAACTCTTTCTTACTAAATAGGAAATCCTTGCTTTCCATTAAATTTCTCTATATCAAACTTCATAGTAGACATGTTGAAGCAAGCTCTAATACCACTTGTAGTGCTAAATATCGATATCCATCACAATTCACGATGTAGAAGAAGAAAAAAAAAGAAAAAATAGCAGACAAGATATTTAGGTGGCGAAGACGATCTAGAGGATATTGTATTGATAAGAAGAGGAAGAGGAGATTACAATGATAGAGGTGAAACTCCGATATCACAAACTCTCACAAAAGACTAAGTAGTCTAACCATCACAAGACGTCTTGAGAGTATTGATATATGTCTCTCTTTCTCACTCTATATTGAAATCCTTACATGAATAGGGTATTTATAGATATGGCCTAACTATGTTTGAGTCAAAGTAGAAAAATGACTCGAATAAGACTTCTACTAATTGAAGTCCTCTACTAGAAGATAAATTCAGATAAGGATTAAGCCCACAAAATTACTTTCTAATATAATTAAGACTCTCCAAAAAATCCGGATTCGAGACACAACTAAGCCAACAAGTGATAACTTTATGAGTATTGCATAATTTTTATAGTTAATGAGGTGTAAAAGATAACTTCTTAAGTTTTGCACTATTTCTATAGACAATAAGACATAAGGTATAACTTCATGGGTTTTGAATTATTTCTATAGCTAATGAGGTATAAACAATAACTTCATAAATTTGAAGTATTTCTACAGCTAATGAGGCAGAAGTGATTACTTCATTAGTTTGAAGTATTTTTACAGCCAATGAAATATAAGCGATAATTTCATTAGTTTGAAGTGTTTCTATAGTCAATAAGGCATAAGTGATAGGTTCATAAATTTGAAGTGTTTAAATAACCAATAAGGCATAAGTAATAACTTCATGTGTTTTTAAGTATTTCTGTAGCCAATAAGGCGTAAGTGATTCATGGGTTTGAAGTGTTTCAATAGCCAATGAGATGTAAATAATAACTTCATAAGTTTGAAGTGTTTTTACAACTAATGAGGTAGAAGTGATAATTTCATAAATGTGAAGTATTTCTATAGCCAATGAGGTATAAGTGGTAACTTCATAAGTTTGAAATATTTTTATAGCCAGTGAGGCATAAGTGATAACTTTATAAGTTAGAAGTGTTTCCATATCCAATAAGGCATAAGCAATAACTTTGTGAGTTTTGAAATATTTTTATAGCCAATAAGGTATAAGCAATAATTTCATAGGTTTGAAGTATTTTTATAGTCGATGAAGTGTAGGAGATAACTTCTTTGGTTTTGAAGTAATTTCATAGCCAATGAGGTGTAGGTGATAACTTCATTAGTTGCATTACCCACTACTTGTGGAATTGGGCATAGGCTCGAAGTGATGCTAATGGCTTTTGTGGCATACCCAATAGGACTCAATTTGACCTAATTTAGTTTTATTTGAAGTAACTCTGGTTTGGGTCAGGATGGTAATATCACCCATTGTTCATAACCTCGGAGTGTTACCAAAGGTTTAGCATATTCAGTGAGAATCAGTTTGACCATGTTCAGGCCCATTCAGACTAATTTAGTTTGCATTGGAGTTTGGTTTGGATTAACACAATTTGAATTTTAGATCCAGTTTAATTTGAGTCTTAACCCATTTTTTTTTATTAATTTAGATCAATTTGATGAGCCATTTGAGTCAATTTGTTCATTCCCTTCAGCTGAGTTTAATGTAATTGAGTCACTTAATTTAATCAATTCATGTTAATTCATTTGCTAAAAGAGCCTCCGAGTTGTCATAATGATGTTATAGCATGCTTGTAAGTTGGCAATTGGCTTTTGGACAAAACCATGGGCTAGCTCTAAGTTGATTTGGTTATTGGGCGAGATCACAATCTAGGTCTAAATCATTTTGATTTTCGGATGAGACCACAGGCTAGTCCTAAGTCAGTTTTGATTGTTGGGCGAGATCGCAGGCCAGCACTAAATTATTTTAACTTTTGGGTGAGACCACAGGCTGGCTCTTCGTTGATTTGCTTATCGGATGAGATTATAAGATGGCTCTAAATCTTTTTGACTTTTGGGTGAAATCATAGATTGATCCTAAGTCAATTGGTTCTCAAGTAAGACCACAAGCCGGTCCTAAACTATTTAACTTTTGGGCGGGACCACAAGCTAGACCTTAGTTGATTTGGTTATCAAGTGAGATCACAAGCTAACTCTAAATTGTTTGACTTTTGAATGAGACTACAGACTAGTCCTAAGTTGATTTGATTATTACATAAGACCGTAGGCTGACTCTAATCTATTTGACTTTTAGACTAGATCGCAGGATGGCTCTAAATCAGATTGGTTGTTGATAAGACCGCAAACTTGCCCTAAATTATTTGACTTTTGAGCAAAACCATAGGCTAACCCTAAGTTGGATTAGTTGTCGAGCGACACTACATGCTACCCCTAAACTATTTTGTCTTTTTGACAAGCTTGTAGGTTGGCTCTAAATCTTTTTGACTTTCAAGCAAGACTGCAAATAGCCCTAATTGATTTGGTTGTTGAGTGAGACTATAGATTGGTCCTAATCTATTTATGAGAGTATTTTATTATGTTTTATTTAGTTTGATTCTTGTGCCTTTGCTCTTATTCTTACTCTGTTGTCAACCATAGAGCTTCTTGTTAATGATCCTTCTTTGAAGACTTTGATGGAAAAGTCCCAAGACAACACCATGCTGGTGACCACGACCACAAATAGCTACAGTGGTGATGGAAGTTTGCCAACATTCTAGACCATGGGTGTCCATGGTATTGGTGGAGGTCCACCATCATGTGAAGGGACATGGGTGGCTGCGGTGTTGTGATTATTCGTCATACGAAGGGGTCATGAGTGGCTGTAGTGTTAGTGGCATTTTGTTGTCATACAAAGGGCAATGGGTGGCTATAGTGTTATGATCCTCCGACATTTGATGAGACCACAGGTGGCCGCGGTGTTGTGATCCTCTGTTATATGAAGGAGGCCATGGGTAGTCGCGGTATTGTTGGAGCAAAAGAGGTGTCTAGAGGGGTTCGTACATCCGGTCCTCTCTGATTCTAGTGTCCAAATATGGGCAGTAGAATAACTCTTGGGAGAGCAGCAAGAGTGTGGGGAAGAAGGGCTTGGGACCAACAATAGTGGTGGAGCTATTGTGGGAGGCAAGAAGAAAAAGGAGGGTGAAGCAAAAAGGAAGACCGAGAAAGGGGAAGGAAACCTTCTATCTCTTAGTCTTGATGACATCTCCTTGGTCTCCGTCTTGATGGCACGATCTCCTCCTCTAACTCTTGTGGAACTCCCTTAAGAGTTGGCCTCTGAATTCACCTTTGATTCGTGCAAGATCTCCCCAAGAACCAAGTATAACGTCTACCAAATTCATGAGCACCAACCTAGTTTATATAGAGTTGAAAGAATCTTTAATTTTGGTAATTAATTAATTTGATTGAATATTTAGTGGAAATATTCCAAGATTACACATTCCTTGTTGAAAATTTTGGTTGATTCTTGATGGATTTTAAAAATGATTCCATTTCCATTTCTACAGATCATGACTAAACTGGACATCTAGTTAGAACTGATTGTCCAACTACGTGCAAGGGTTTGCCCAATTGAACAATACCGAATTGGACATCCAACTGCGAGTAGGGGTTCATATAGTCAGTAGACATCCGATTGCAATTCAGTTCATGTTATGGGTCCAATTTTCAAGCACTTTTATATTTCAAATTGGTCTTAATCATCCTAATTCAAGCTTAAACTAAAACTCTAACTCGAATTTGGGGTCAGATTGTAAAATTTCCTAAACATGCTCAACTATGGGTCTTAGTTAGATCTGAATTGCGGTCAAGTTGGACTGAAAATTGAGTTTGATTTCAACTTAAATCATTGAGAAATTTAGGTTTGAGTCTAATCCAAATAGGCTGAATGGGTCAGGATATTTAGACCAAACTCAGATCCAAAATTCATCAAAAATCTAGACTTAGATCAAATTAATTATTACAAAAATTTTTACAATAAAAATATAAGAATTTATAGAAAAGTTTTTGGATCAAATCAATTCTTATAAAAATTTTCTTAACTAATATTTCTTACAAATAAGTCCCTGAGAGAAAAATTTTATGAAAAATTCAATAAAATCCTAAAATTATAAATTAAACTTCACAAAATTTAATATTTGGAAATAAATTTCTCACAAAATTGATAATTATAATTTAATATTTATGAAATTTAAAATTGATAAATAAACCCTCTAAGAACTCTATATTTGCAAAAAACCCTTACAATTTTAATTTTATAAATAAGTCCCTTAAAAATTTTTATTTACAAATAAATCTAATTTTTATTCAAAAAGGATCTTCAAAGTTTCAAAATTTTATAAATAAGTCTTTTCTGCGAAAAGGTCCCTGAAACTTATACAATTATAATTTAGTTTAATTTTTGGAAAAAATTACAAAAAACCCCTATTATAAATTTTGTATATGAGATGAGTACAATTTTTAAATCATTGTTATCTATCGCAAACAAATACTTATCCATATCTTTTCATAGATCTATCCAATCTCAAACTGTCCATGTCCACATTTATCTACAATCATATCCAATATTCAAAATTTCAAACAGAGAAATTGAAATCTAGTCCAACTTCATTTCTTCAACCTCTATATAAACTCTATTAACAGCAAAAAAAAAAAAAGATAGAGATCTGAAAAAAGGAGTGCATGAAGATTGAGGGACGACACATCAGAAAAAAGAAAGAGCATATCAATGTAAAGAATCAAAGGAAAAAGAGTGAGTTCCTTGTCACTTATCTTTCTTTGTGATTCATTCTTTCTTCTCTAAAACCCTTGCTGCTTTGGTGGTTCGCCCAAGTCCTTGCTGCTTCCCATCCCGCTGAGGGCTAGGTCTGGCTGGACATTGCCGAACCCATCCATCTCCTATTGCGCTTGGCTCTTCTGAACCTGCATCGCAAGCTTCCACTAGACTTCGCCATCTGCCCCCTCTTATCTCTGCTCTGTCTTTGCTTGATCAATCTTGCCATCTGAGCCTGCTCTAATTTTGCCATTGTGCCAACCAGCTCGCCTCCATGTGGGCTGCATTTCCTGTGTCGTGATGCTCCAGGCCTTGCCCATGAATCAAACCATGCTATGTTACTGCCAAGCACATCACCCAAACTCCTCGATGCAGGAGCTCATGGTCGCACTACCCTGCACTCACCAGCTGAACTTCACCTCCCACCAGCACAAATGCCCAACCTAAGCTGCTGCTCCCTGCTGCGACATCATGCAACCAACCCGAGCTCCAGCCCTGCTCCAGCATGCCGCTTGGTGGCTTCCTGAGCTTTGCCTATCTAGTCGCCATCTGCCAGAGTCTCGCCGAAAGCCTACTTCATCCGTGCTCCATCCGCATCCGAGTCTTGCCGCTGTGTCCACCTCCAGGTGGTCTTCGCCGCCTCCCATAGTCACTTGTGACCAAATCCGACTAGATCCAATCGGATCTGACCAGACTAAAGTTTTGGGCCACCATTGTGGGTCGATCAAGTGAAGAAAAAGAAAGCCCGAGTTTAAGGGGGGAGAAGAAAGAAGTGAAAGAAAATGAAAAATTAAGATAAGAGGAATAGATGTTGTTGAAAAGGAAAAGGAAAAAAAAATGGGAAGTGCCTACTAGCTGTAGGAGAAAAAAAAGAGAGAAAACACAACATGGAAGTTACTGTGAAAGGAGAGGAGAAAGAAGGCAAAAAGAAAAGGAAAAACAATAAAAAAGCCAAAAAAAGGATAAAAGAAAAAATTGCTAAAAAAATATTTTTAATCTTAATTTTGGGTGCCCAAGCCAATGGTTTAGGGCCAATCTGAGTCTAAAAGCTAATTTTTGACTCAAGTTCATTTCGCAAGTTCACCTAAAAGTCAAACAGTTAGACCCTGCTTGTAAACTTGCCAAATAGCTAATTTGGACTAAGACCAACTTACAAGCTCATCAAATATCTATTTGGACTAAAGCAAGTTCGTGGGCTTGTGGAATGTCTAGTTTAGACTTAGGTCATCTTATGACTTGTTGAACATCTAATTCAGACTTAAGTCTGTTTATTAGTTCGCTGAATGTCTACTCGAACTAAAGCCAGCCTACAGGCTCACTGAACATCTAATTCAGATTAAGACCAACCCTTGAGCTTGCTGAATGTCTATTTGGATTAAGTCTAGTCCACGGGCTTGTGGAATATCTAATTCAAGGTAAGGCAATCTTACAAACTCGCTAAATATCTATTTAGAGTAAGACTAGTTCATGAGCCTACTAAATGTCTAATCTAGACTTAGGCTAGCTTATGACTCACTCAACGTCTACATGAACCATGGCAAGCTAATGGGCTTACTGAATATTTAAATTGACTCAAGGCCAGTCTGTAGGCTCATGGAAAGTGTGAATCAACTTAAGGCTAGCCTGTGGGCTAGCCAAAAATTTAACATGACTTGAGGTTAGCTTGTGGGATTACACAAAATTATTATGATAGCCTGAGATCTCTCGAGCCAAATAATTAAATTAATTGGCATAAATCAATCAAATTAATTGATCTAATTATGTTAAAATTAAGTCAATTCAGCTAAATCAAATTAAACAAATTAATTAAATCAATTTGACTTGAATGAACCACCAAATAAAATTAAATTAATCAAATAAATAGACTAAATCCAAATTGAGTTAATCTAAACTAAATCGATTCAGATCCGACTCCAATCAGATTCAAATCAAGTTAATCCAAAATAAAAAAAATCCAAACTAAACTCTAATTGGGTCAAATCAAATTCAAATCAAGCTTTGATTGGGTTATGTCAAGTTTAAACCAAAGCCTAATCAGGTCAGGTCAAACTCAAATTTTAACCAAAACCAGGTTGACCCTAAACCAAAACCTAATTGAACCTAAATTGGCTTGAACTTGAACCTAGATCCATTAAGGTTTGAACCCAAACACCATAAGGGTCCAACATGGGTTGAACCTAAACCCATTAGCGGGTTAAACCTGGATCCAATAAAAATCCATCAAGAATCGAATTCAAAATCCATTAAGGATCCATCAAGAACCCATTATTGATCAAAACCATGGTCTAATAAGAATCTAATAAGGGTCCAATACAAGATCAAACCCGACCCGAATTAAATCAAATCAAACCAAATTTTGAATATTGACTTGAATCAAATCAAACTCAAATCAAAATCAACTTTTGAATATTAAACTGAATTAAATCATATTTAAATCAAAATCAAGTTTTAAATATCAAATTAAATCAAATTAGCCTTGAGTCCAAATAAAGTTCTATATATTAAATTGAATCAAATCAAACTTAAATCAAAATTAAGTCTAAACTTCAAAACTAAACCGAATCAAATTCAATCGAAATTAAGTCAGGGTTATTGCCCTCTATAGTTTTGATAATGACCAAACCATATATTTGATGACATATTGAGCACGTGTAGTAATAACCAAGCCAAGTTTAAAATGAAGATTAAGGCAATTCGGATGCCTTAAGCATAGATAGACCTAAAGATAGACTTAAAGATGAAGCATTATGGTGAATCAACAAATGGAACTTGAAGAATTGAAGATGGCTTGAATAAGGCTTATGAGATCAAGTTTGACATCGACTAGGTTTAGATTTCTATTTCTTTTAGTCGAGTCAAGGATCTATTTAGAGATTAATTTTTATAGCTTTTAATTAGCATTCAAACTAATCTTGGAATGTCTTCACTGACTTATTATTTAACCCAAGGTTATCTTAAGATGATATCTTGCATGAAGCCAAAGTTATAGTAAGAACAGTAGTTTCTTTGTTAACTTTGAAAGCCTAAACTTCCTGGTTCAGATGCTCGAATATAGTAAAAATAGCTTTGGAATTTTTTATTGCTTCAGGCATCCAAACCCTAAGATTAGACGTCCAAAGTTTGGAAGCTGTAACTTCTAAGAAATTCATGCTCAGAGTTTGATCACCCGAATCTTTGGTTAGACATCTGAACCTTACAATTGGATGATCAAATCTATGACATTAGTATAATGGCTAGTTTAATTTTTGACTATTGGAGTTATTTAGGTGATTGAATCTTAAGGTCTGGACAACCGAACATGCTAGAGACAGTCAAGGGTGATTCCCAAATGGCTAGTTCTTACTCCAATAATTATATAAGGTCTTGGGACATCTTTGCACAGTAGGTGAATGAATGTTCAATATCCTTAGAGCAAGTATCCTCCTCCCAAAAGCCTTCTAGCCCCAAGAATGCTCTTAACTTTCTAATCTCAAGCAAATCTTCAATTGCTCTTGTTCTTATCTTGAGAGACTTTGTAGTGAGCTTTAATTTAATATCATTTGTTCTTTTTCCACTTGTAAACACTCCTAGGTGTTAGCAGTGTGAGGGTACAATAGCTCTAGTGTGGAGTCTCACTTGCTCAGTAGGAGAAAGGAATTGTACAAGCATGGCTTCAACCTAAGGAACTAACACTTGTGGTTTGCAAGTGGGTGTAAAGGCTTGGCTTTGTCTCAAGAAGTGGCATAATAAGTGGAGTGATTAAAGTCTTGAAGATTAAGACAGAGGCCATGGAGTAGAAGCGTTTGGTCTCCAAACCATGTAAAAATCATGATGCATACTTTACTTATCTTGCTTTACATTTTATTACACATAGAGATGATTGGAGGCTTGGATGCAATTTCTTGAGATTTGTATTCTATCTTGGTGAATTATTATTGGGCTTTGGATATTATCAAAATCATATTTATATTTTCATAACCTATTTCAAAATCCCTTCTCAAAGGTTATCATATGGGCCAATAATTGGTATCAAAGCAAGATGCTCTATCTTTGGTTTAACTACCTAGAGTTTTTGATCTATTTTAATGGCTACTTTTGGTATCTCTTGATCCCTTCAAGAGGCACAATCCATAACTGGATCTCTCATATTCAATGGTACTCATTTCAATGATTGGAGGTCTAGTATTAGAATTTTTATCAAAGTCATAGACTTCTTTGGCACATAGTGGAAGAGGGGTACACTCCACCCACCAAATTAATTGATGGTGTAATAGTTTCCAAGCCTAGAATGGAGTGGAATGATTTAGATAAAAAATTGATTCTTTGAATGGTAAAGCTACAAACATTTTTTTTTGCGCCCTTGAGCCTAATGGTTCTTTGAATGGAAAATCAATAACTAAAATATTCACTTGCTTTATAGATATTATTGACTCCTTGAGATCTAATGGTAAAGTTTATATTAATGATGAAATGGTAAGGAAAATCTTAAGGTATCTTCCAAAGTCATGGGATCCTAAGGTGAACATGATTCAAGAGGCGAAGGACCTTAGCAAGTTGCCCTTGGAAGAACTCTTGGGATCATTCATCACTTAGGAGATGACCATGAAGGATAGGAGTCAAGAGGAGGATGAAGAAAAGAAGAAGAAAATAATTGCTCTCACAATAAAAGAGTCTACTGATGATGAGGAAGATAGTGATGAAGAAATGGCTCTCATCACTAAAAAATTCAAAAAGTTCCTAAGGAGGAGGCATATGCCAAGAAGATCTTCAAAGATTGAAAAGAGCTACAATGATGATGAAGAGGAGGTGGGGCCCATATACTTCAAATGCAAAAAGTCCAACCACATGAAAGCAAATTTCCCTCTAAACCCTCAATAAAAGAAATTCAAAAGGAAGAAAAAGAAGGCAATGGTGGCAACTTGGGATATTTCGAAAGAAGAAAATGAAGAAATCTCATCTAATAAAGAGATTGCCAACTTGTGCCTCATGGCTATTGAAGATGAGGAATGTGATTTAAGTTTTGATGAATTGAAAGATGCTTTTAAAAATATATATGCTAGACATGAAAGATCACTTCACAAGCATACTTCTTGGAAAAACAAGTTCAATTTGCTTGAAAGTGATTTTGAATCATTGAACTTGTCAACAAATTCATGTGATTGCAAAAATTAAATTGAGCTTCTTCAAAAAGGGAAGCATGTACTAAAAACTTTCATAACATCTTGTGATTGCAAAATGAGTCTTGAAAAGTTTCAAAAGAAAAATGACTATTTGAAAAAGATTCTTGAAAACTTCTTCCATGGAAATTCTACTTTAAATATAATTTTGAAAACTCAAATGAATGCTTTAAGTAGATCTAGACTTGGTTTTATATCCTCTTCTAAATCTAAAGGTACCAAAGTCAACTTTTATAAAGGACTCAAGTTCTACGACTTCAAAATTAAAATATAACTATTGCTGCCAAAAAGGACTTGTCTCCAAAAGTTGCCCAATTAAGAGAAATTCTTCTCTTAAGCAAATTTAGGTACCTAAAGCGATGATTCCTAAAGCTAAGGAGTTCAAACTTGTTTGGGTTCCTAAAATATTCTTCATTTGAGTAGCATTAGTTAGCTAGAAGTGGCCCATATATTTTACACTTGCTAATTTCATATGACCATCTTTCTAGCTAATCCAAAGGTAAGATTAACTTTATCCATTATTTTATCATACATTGTATTTTCTATTTATTGTTATAATAATTTTTCTCTCTAACATTATAGACCCATACTTAGAGTGGGTTCCATCCTAATGTTCTTGATTGTTTTCTATGCTTCAATTCCCAAAATCAAAGGGATAAATGGTTCCTATATAGTGGTTGCTCAAGGCACATAATGGGAAATCCATCCATATTTGTAGAGCTAAGAGAAAAGGATGGAGGATACATCACTTTTGGGGATAATGGTAGAGGTAAAATCATAGGTATTGAAAATGTTTCTATTGGATCTTCTCTAATTAAAAATATTCTTTTGGTAGAAGGTCTCAAGCATAACTTACTTTTCATTAGTTAACTATGTGATAAAGGTTTTTATGTTTTTTTTAAATAAAAAGTTTACATAGTTAGACACGATGATGGTAATGTTGTAGCCCTTGTTGGTCATTGAGATGGAAATATATACATTATTAACCACGATGACTTGAAATTGCTTAAGATAGCATTGGATGGCTTTGGTATAGAAGCCTTGGACATGCAAGCATTGATGCTATAATTAAAATCTACTGGAAGGAGCTAGTGAGTGAGTGAGTGGTCTACCCAAAGGCAAATTCATCAAGGATCATGTATGTGATGCATGCCAAATGGGGAAACAAGTCAAGGCCTCCCACAATTCCAAAACATTTTTCATAACAATAAGGCTGCTATAACTTGTTCACCTAGACTGATTTGGAACAATTGGGACTACAAGTCTAGAAGGTAAGAATTATGCTTTTGTAATTATTGATAATTATTCTAGATTTACATGGGTTTTATTTCTTGTACATAAACATGATTTCAATGCTTTTGTTGATCTTTGTAAATGAATTCAAAATTAAAAGGGTTACATGATTCCAAAAATTCACAGTGATCATGGAGGAGAATTTGAAAATAATTTGTTTGAAAGCTATTGCATTGAAAATGGCATTAAGCATAACTTTTTGGCTCCACGCACTCCACAATAAAATGGAGTAGTAGAATGAAAGAGTAGATCCCTTTAAGAAATGGAAAGAGTCATGCTTAACAAGTTCTCTCTACCCAAATATTTTTTGGATGAGGCTGTTAACATGACCTGCTATATCTTGAATCAAGTTTCTATTTACCCGATTCTTGACAAGACTCCATTTGAATTGTGGAATGACAAGAAGCCAAATATTATATATTTTCATATTTTTTCAGTTACAAATGCTTTATTTTAAATACAAAATATCATTTGTTCAAATTTGATTCAAAAATATTTGAAAGCATTTTTCTTGGTTATTCTACTACCTAAAGAATCTTCAACAAGTGCTCCATGGTTGCTGAAGAATCTACTAATATCATATTTGATGAAGCTAACCCTCCTTTGAAGAAAAATTTTATTGATAATGATGTAGATATCACCAAGAAATTAGACAAGATGCAACTCAAAGAGAAGGAAGAGGGTGAGTCAAGCCAAAGTTCAAGGAATGAGAAAGATAAAGATGAAGAGGATCAGCACGAAGAGCAAGGTGAAAATAATGAGCTTCCCAGAGCATGGCAATCTCAAGGGTCACCTGGAAAATCAAATCATCAATAATGTTGATCAAGAAATAAAAACTAGACATGCTATTAAATACAATCTTTATACTATTGCTTTTCTTTCTCAAGTTGAACCCATGAATCTTGATGAAGCTCAAAAGGATGGATATTGGATTCTTGCTATGTAAGAAGAACTAAATTAATTTGAGTGGAATCAAGTTTGGGAACTTATTCAAAGACCAAATGATTACCTAATTATTAGTACCAAATGGGTCTTTAGAAACAAGTTAGATGAAAATGGTGTCATGGTTTGAAACAAGGCTTAGATTAGTGGCCAAGGGTTTCAACCAAGTCAAGGGGATTGATTTTGAAGAAACATTTGCACCCTTAGATCATTTGGAATCTATTCATATTTTACTTGTCTTTGCATGTTTTAAAAGTTTCAAACTATTTCAAATGGATGTCAAAAGTAATTTTTCTAAACGGTATCCTCTTCAAAAAAGTTTATATTAAACAACCTCTTGATTTTGAGGATTTACAATTTCCAAACCATATTTAAAATTGAAGAAGGCACCATATGATCTTAAGTAAGCTCCTAGAGCTTGATATGAGAGACTAAGTTCCTTCTTAATTTTAAATGAGGTTTTACTTAGGGTTGTGTAGGCACCACATTGTTCTTACTATAAAAGTATAATGATTTATTAGTAGTACATATTTATGTGAATGACATTATATTTAGTACTATTAATGAAAATCTTTGTGAGATGTTTGCAAGCACCATGAAAAAGGAGTTCGAGATGAGCATGATGGGAGAATTGAATTTCTTTTTTGGACTTCAAGTGCAACAAATGAAGAATAGAATCTTCACCAACTAGGACAAGTACAGCAAGGAACTACTCAATAAGTTCAATATGGGTGAAGCCAAGGCAATTGGAACCCCAATGAGCCCTTCAATCAAGTTGGACAAGGATGAAGAAGGTGAAAAGGTTAATGAAAAGTGGTGTAGATGTATAATTAGTAGTTGATTATATCTTACCACAAGTAGACCCAAAATCATATTTAGTGTTTGTTTATGTGCAAGATTTCAAGTATCTCCTAGGAAATCACATCTAGTTGCTATAAAACACATTCTTAAATATCTTAAGGACATATTAGATTTAGGATTATGGTATGCTAGAAATGATTGCTTTGACCTAATTAATTTTTGCAATGCTACTATATCGGTTGTCATGTAGATAGGAAGAGAACTAGTGGTATATGCTAGTTTCTTAAAAAACTCTAGTTTCATGGAGTTCCAAGATAATAAAATTTTATGGCTCTTTCTATCGTCGAGTCTGAATATGTCACTATGGGGTGTTATTGTTCTCCGATTCTTTGGATAAGGCAAACACTCTGAGATTTTCATTGTACTTTTTCCAATGTACCAATTTATTATGAAAATACTAGTACTATTAGTTTATCTAAAAATCAGGTACTATATTCTCGCTTAAAGAATATTGATATTCATCATCATTTTATTCGAGATCATGTTTCTAAAATGACATTTTTTTCAGTTTTATTGAAACCGATTATCAACATGCAGATCTTTTTACAAAACCCTTAGATGATGCTCGATTTTATTTGATTTCATAATATTAGTGTTCTGAAACTTTCTTGAAAATGGTTGAGTACTTTCTTTGGTTGCTCGAGTTCCTTGCTATTGAGAAGCTTGCTCAGTTTGCCTAGTTCAAATGTCAAAAGGAAGATTTTTCGGATGCCCAAACTCTACATAATTTTATCCTCTCAGCTTGTAGTTCTTCAGTAGCCCAAAATCATAATTGGACATCTAAAGAAGATCCTTTCAAACACCTAACAAAGGATCAAATGACTGAGTATGATTAGGCCCTCTACTATGGTAATCTTCGGATGCCTAAATCATAATGTTCAGATGGCAATCTTCAGATACCTGAATCATAATGTTTGGATGTCCGAACACGAAATTATGCCTTAAAATCCTAGTTAGCTGCTATTTTTCTCCTAATTTTCTTTGCACAATCCATTCCCTTCGACACTCCAGTGACCCCAAGTGGCTTCTTTAGAGCTTTCCAGGCTCCCCTATGGCTTTCTCCTTCTTCCTCACCTTGTTCCCACCTCTCTTTTTCATCCCCATGATGCCTCCATGTACCAAGGCCCCCATTGCCAAGTGTAAATGACCCGATGCTTCCTCTTCTAGTGAGCCACCTCAATTTCCTTCTTAATTCTTTGAGTTGTTTCATTCACTTTTAAGATAGATTTGCCAATGATAGGGTAATCCCACCTCAAATTATAGATTTCAATGACCTAGCCTTCCTCAACCTTTCACCCTTCTTCCTTAAGGTTGGTTGGATTTTGTCTCTTCTTGTGAGCCCTACCATGAGGATGGTTTGTGCATTTTCTATTCCAATCCCTCCTTTGATCTTCATCACATGGTCCTCACCTCTTATTATGGGGATATCGAATAGTCATAGATACTAACCTCTTAGCCACCATTCTAGCACTTCCTACTGAGGGCAAAGAGATCACCTTTTCTCAGCAATGGTTTACTGCAAAGGTCCTCATTTTTTATGATGCTATCGAGAGAGTATTCAAGGATAACCATGCACAAGTCCTATGTATGAGGAAGGCTTTGGCCTCTAACCTCCTCCCTCTTAGATCCTTTGTCATCTACTAGCTCACCACCTATTCCTTCCTTCAGAAGGGTTGGCATTGTGATGAGGTTTCCTACCTTGATCTCTTTCCAATTTACTATCTCGTGACTGGGTGCTTGATTAATCTTCCCTACATTATTCTACAGCACATGGATCAATACATTATTCACTCTTCCATCATCCTTGGCTTCTCAAGCATTATCACTCATATCTTCCACCATTTTAGGATAGTCTCCACCTCTCCAGGCCCTTTCTATCATTATACCTCTCCTTAAACTTTCACTCATGCCACTCTTTGGCATATGGGGTTCACCCCATGGGAGGACAATGACTCTATCTAGACTTGAGACAGGGCACCTACTCCTAGCCGAGCCTAAGAGATCAATTCCACTATTGGTCACACTAGAGGTGCAGATGCAAATGCTGGAGCTACTTCCAGGGGTGCGGATGTTGATGTTGGTGGCCCTTTCGATCATGTAGATGTTAAATCTTCACACCATTTGGTTGATCAGTGGTTGGATGGCTAGATCACCTCGAGGGGCTCATCAGCACTAGCTCCAAATAGATTATGGAGCAATTTGACCATCTTGAGGGGATGTTAGGCATGTTCATGAACCACTATGGGTTGGGGCTGAGTTCTTAGATTTTTGTTCTATCATTTGTGCTCTTGTAGGCTATGCACTTTGGTCTTGTGCTTTACAAATGTGGGTTTGTGATTTATTGTTGGATTGTGGTTTATATATGTGGATTGTGGCACCCACTTCTTATGGATGGATGCTTTGTATCTTCTGGTTCTTCCTCTACTCTACATGGATATGGATTTTTTGTGATATGCTTTGGCTTTCACCTCCATTTTTCTTATTTCCCTCTTTGTGAATGCTTGTTATGTTTTGATGGTTTGTGGTCTATGTGACTATTGCATATTTGTAAAGAGGGATACCATCTTGTATTTCCCTTTTTATATGCATAACTCTAGTTTTGTTACAATGCTTCTAACTTTCTTTAACATACTAGATTATGTATTTTTAATTGTAAAAGTTTGTCATCATCAAAAAGGGGGAGATTATTGTCCTTTATAGTTTTGATTATGAACAAACTTTGTATTTGATCTATTTCTTAAGCATTATATAGCTAGCAATCAAGTCAAAACTGCAATGCAGTTCAAGTCCATTCAGAAGCCTCTGGGATGGATGAACTCGAAGATATTATTGAAGATGAGGCATGATAGTAGATCAACAAATGAATCTTAAAAGAATGAAGATTGGCTAGAAGAAGGCTCAAGAGAAGACTCAATAGATTAAGCTTTTTTATTCTTCTTGAGTCAAAGATTTGTCATTTGAATTCATGACTTAAAGTTTTGGCTAACACTCAACCTACCTTAGAACACCTTCACCGCCTCATAATTAATCCAAGGTAAGTTTGAGTTAGTGTCAAACATAAATTTTAAAGTTACAGCAAAATAGAAGCTATTCTATCTGTAAGCTTTGGGTGCCCGAATTGGACTGTTCATATGTCCAAACATAGCAAAAATAGCTCTATGCGTTACTGACAACTTCAGTCCTCCAAACCTCAAGATTGGAGACCCAAATATTTGGATGTTGTAACCTCTGAAATTTCATATTCAGAGTTCTGATGCACAGTACATTGATCAAATGTCTAAAACTATACTATTCAGACATCCAAACCTTGTGACTGGATGTTCAAACTTGTGACATCAACTTTAACAACTAGTAAAATCTAACCATTGGGAGGTTGTGGATACTTGAACATCACGGAGCACAGCTCAATGAATAGTTCTTAAATTGGTGTTTAAGGGCTTAAAACTTGTTCTTTCATAATTTTTTGCACATTCTTGAGCAATCTTTCTCTAATATAACAAGTTTCCAACTCCCCTCTAGCCTCCAAGAGCTGTAATCTTTGTACTTCAACTTTCAAATCTTCAAAGTCCTTGTTCTCACATTGAGCGATCTTGTAGTGAAGCATTAGAGTCATTTTTCTCATCCAAAATCAATTGTAAGTACTCTTAAGTTTGTTTGGAGTTGTTGAGAGAGAGAAGCTTTAGTTTGGAATTGGCCTTGCCAATTGGTGCAAGAGCGAGTGTATATCACTAAATTATATCTCAAATATGGGTCTCAGCCATACTTAAATCGCACTCGAGTTTAACCGAAAATTGAGCTCAGTTTGGACATGAATCATTGGGAGGTTTGGGCTCAACTAGGCCTAATCCAATGAGCTGAGTAGGCTAGATATTTGGACTAAAATTGGGCCCAAAATCGATCTAAAATTTCGGTCAAAATGACAAAATATAAAAATTTTTAAATAAGCTCCTGAAACAAATAAATCATCATAAATGAGTCTTTGACCGAATTTTTCTTACAAATAGGTATCTTAGATAAAAATTTTGTAAAAATGTTTAATAAAACCTTAAAATTACAAATTATTTCTGCAAATTTTAAAATTTATGAATAAACCCCTCAAAGTTTCATATTCACAAATAAACCCCTAAAATTTTAATTTTTCGCAAATAAGCCTCTCAAAAATTTTTATTTATGAAAAGTTTAAATCTTATCCAAAAAGGGCCCTTAAAGTTTTAAAATTTTATAAATAGTTTTTTCTCAAAAAGCCCCTAAAATTTATAAATTATAATTTTGTCAAAATTTTTCAAAAAAATTTGCAAATAGCCCCCTTATAAATTCAATATCCAAGATAAGTATATTTTTAAAAATCATTGTTATCAATAATAAATAAACACTTATCTAGTCACATCCATATCCATTCATAACTAATTCAAACAATAAATCCTTATCCATAACTAATTCTCATTCAAATAAAATCCTCATCCAAACAAATTCTCATCTAAATAAATCCTTATCCAAATAAATCCTTATCCAAATAAATTCTTGTCCAAATAAATTCTCATCCAAACAAATTCTCATCTAAATAAATCCTTATCCAAATAAATCCTTATCCAAATAAATTCTTATCCAAATAAATCCTCTTCTAAACAAATTCTCATCTAAATAAATCCTTATCCAAATAAATTCTTATCCAGATAAATTCTTATTCAAATAAATTTTTATCTAAATAAATTCTCATCTAAATAAATTCTTATCCAAATGAATCCTTATCCAAATAAATTCTTATCCAAATAGATCCTTATCTAAACAAATTTTCATCTAAATAAGTCATTATCCAAACAAATTTTTATCCAAATAAATCCTCATCCAAAGTAAAATAGAAGTAAATCTTATCCACATCTATTTATCTATATTCAAAATTTGAACAAAAGATCATTATCTATGTCCATAATTTAAATTTTGAAATGGAGATGATCTGATCCACTCATGGGATATAAAAACCCTAAAAGTACTACAAAAATTAAAAAAAAAAGAGAGGAGAGATCAGATCTTAGAGATGGGGATCAAAGAGGAGAGCTCCATGAATTGAAAGAAAAGAATGAGTAACATAATAGTCTGGAGATGAAAGAGCCAAAGAATGAGAAGTAAAAAAAGGTGATCTCTTATCTTATTTTCTCTATTCTTTTTTCTCTTATTCCTTCTTGTTTTGCTCTTGTCTCTGTTCCTGCAGGTTCTTCTTCATCATCATAGCTTTGGTCTTCCGTATTCATCTTGCTAAATGATGTCAGCCTGCAATTTAGGCTACACCGAACAACACTCATAGAACCTCTAGCTCTTAGATCCCTCTTTGCATTGCCATTGTTGCCTTCGTCTGACCTGCCTCATGGCTTCTCTTACCTGGACAACCCTCGACAACCCATCCACACCCTCTGCCTATGTCACAGCCCATTTGGCCTCTGCCTTCAACAAGCTCTGTTGGGCCTCCTACCTTGTCATAGCCTGTCTACCTCTACCTCCACTCGCACCCTTCTTCCCTATCGCACTAGTTGAAGCCCGGCTATGCCTGTGCCTCAACCACCTACTTAGCCACATATGCTAAACCACCACCTCTAACTACCAGGATAATGAGCTTGCTGCTACAGCGGCACCTACTCTGATCCCTTTTAGCCCCTCCAAACCCTGCACCGGCCCCTACCATACCTCCACACATTTGCCTACCAATCACTACCTGCACTAGCCATCATCAACTCTGCCTCCAGCCCATCGAGCTGCCTCTACCTCCTTGAACACCGCTCCATCTCGCAATCAGGAGGAACAGCTAGATCCGACCGGGAGATGATTGGATCCACCAGGAAGTAGGCTGGGTCACCATGGTTTGGTTGTGAAGAAGAAAGTGAGGGTTTAGTTTCGTTTAGGTGAGAAACAAGAAGAAATAGAGGGAAAAGAAAATAAAAAATAAAAGTTGTGGTGTAAAAAGAAATTCAGCTCAAAAATAGGGAAGAAGGATTTCAAGCTTGAGGAAGAAGAAGAAATAGGAAAAACATAAAAAAAAAATAGAAAAGATTGTCATGTAAAAAAAAGAGGACAATTCGGCCAAGAAAATAAAAAAAAGATTTTGTTCAAAAAAATAAAAAAAGAAGGAGAAAAGACTTCTCTCATCTTGATTTTCGGTAGAATTTCACCAAAATCACGGCCACCCATAGTCCTTGACACGTTAATAGAACTCCATCAACATCATGTTCACCTGCACCTCCTCAAAGATAGTAGACTCTTGACACCATTGCAGCACACATGGCCTCTCAAAGATGGTGAACTCTTGACACCACTGTGACCACCTGTAGTCCCTTGAAGATGGCGAAGCTTTACATCCAAGTTAGTCTTTGGGTTTGCATCCAAGTCAGCCTTAAGGCTTACACTTAGCTAGTCTTTAGGCTTGCATCCAAGCTAGTCTTTGAGGTCACACCTCAGCTAGCCTTCAGGCTCACATTTAACCATTGGTGATATTGCAAAACCAAAAAAGTTAATCATCAACATATTTCAAACTGTCGGCCACACTTCAAAACTATATCTAACCCTCTAAACCATTGGTGATGCTATCAAATTAAAGAAGTTAGATACCAACATGCTCAAAATCATTGGCTACACTTCAAGCTAGTCAACTCCAAAAGTAATTGATGACACGCCCTTAAGCTAGTCAACCTAGAAGCAGTTGATGATGCATTCTTCAAGCTAATCAACCCCAAAAAGCTATTGATGATGTGCTCCTTCAAGCTAATCAACCCTGGAAGTCATTGATGATGTGTCTTTTTAAGCTAGTCAATGCCAAAAGTAGTTGATGATACAATTTTCAAAGCTATACCCAACCATATAAGCCATTGGTGGTGTCACCAAAAATAATAAAGTTATCACTTTCACCTTATCAGCTATGAAAATCTTGAAAAACAAAAAAGGTATTGCCTACATCTTATTGATTATGAAAATACTTCAAAGTCAATGGAGTTATTAACAATTCTTTATTGACTAATAGAAATACTCTAACCTAAACAAAATTATTATTGATTCCTTATTGCCTAATGAAAACACTTCAAATTATGAAATCATTAGCAAAGCTCAAAGCTATCGAAAACACTTCAAGCCAATACCTATAAGCTATTAGTGATACCCAAACCAAACGAAATTATCGCCAATGCTCAAAATTATTGAAAATACTTCGAAATTCTTCTATTTTCTTTCACATCCCATCAGACGATGTCATTAACACCTACAAAAAATTGAGTTGATTTAGGTCAGAGGCCATGTGGTTCAGCGCAAGGGAGCAAAATAGCAACACATCAATATTTCTTCCCCACTCTTTCTCTTTCTTTATTATTTTCATATTTTTCTATAATTTTATGATGAAATTCATTATAAAGTGAGGACATACCCTTACTTAAGTCATTTACTATTTTCTTAAAATTAACTAAATAATACTTTCTTCTTTTTCTTTTGATGTCTCTATTTTGTTAGTTAGGTTTCTCATTTTAGGATATTTCTGACAATTGTCGAAGTGATTAACAACAGGAGCTTATGCCTATTGAAATTTAATATTCCCATAACACCTGATAACACACTTTAAATTAAAAAAATTTTGATTTGTGATTTGAAGTTACTTCTCAAGGTCTCTGCTATCCTATATAGTCAATTTTAATCCCACGAGAACTTGGTAAAATTAGCCGAATGTAAAACAATGATTAGTTGCAAGTAGTATTTTAGAAAAAAGGGGATTCTTTTGATATAAATGATGTGAGATTCAAGACTCACTTAGTTGTAAAAGAATATTTACAAAAGGAGAGTATTGACTTTAATAAAATTTTCTCTCATGTGATTAAATATACATTTATTTATTTTCTACTTATTTTAATTACTTTTCATAATCTTAACTTAGAATAATTTGATGTCAAAATTGCTTTTCTACATAAATAATTAAAATAAAAAATTTTATATAATAATTTGAAGGCTTTATTTAAAAAAAGAAAGAAAAATTATGTCTACAAGTTGAACAAGTCAAATATTTATGGTATAAAAGAATCTCTAAAATAATGGTATAAAAGATTTTACAATTTTATATTGGGACAATGTTTTATTCATTCCAAGCATAATTATTATGTCTATTTTAATATGCATGCCAATAATTTATTTATAATATTATTTCTTTATGTTGCTGATATATTTATTGCTACTCAAGACATATATCTAATCAATGATTTAAAGTATAAAATGAAAAAAATTGAGATAAAAAAAATAGGTGCTGTAAAAAAGATTCTTAGTGTGGAGATTGATCGGTACTAAAGCATGACAAGTTCTGGCTTAAATAGTGTAAGTGCCTCAAAAAGATTATTCCTCATTTTTTGGTATGCAGAATTCAATACCTATTAGCCTTATCTAGCAGCTCCTTTTAAACTTTCAGCTCAGTTGTATCCTTCTACAAATGACAAGCATATATATATGGAGAATATCTTATTCTCAAATGATATTGGAATAATGTATGTTATGGTCACAAGACCTAATATTGCACAACCTGTTAGTATTATCAGCTGCTACATGGAAAATTTTAAAAAGGAATGTTGACAAGCTGCAAATTGGTTATTGAGATATATCAAAAATATTTTTAATATTAGTTTATGTTTCAACAGGAATACAATTCAAGAGGAAAAATTTATTAGTTACTTCAATTCATACTATACTAGAGACCTTAATCGATATGATCCCTCATCAGTTATATTTTCACCCTTTGTGGTGGTCATATTAGCTGGAAGTATACCTTCAAATCAACTGTGATATTATCTACAATAGAATTCCAATATATGTTAGCTACAAAAGCAATAAAAGAAACTCTGTGGCTAAAATATTTGGCAAGTAAAGTTAGTTTTTTTTAAAGTGTTCTTTTTTTTTTATAACAATCAAAGTGTCATATTCCTTTATAAAAATTCAGATGTACCATGTCAAATCAAAGGACATAAATGTTTGATTTCATTTTATTAAAGACATTATTGAATATGATGAGATTTCTTTACAAAAGATTCATACCTCAAGTAGTTCAATAGATATGATGATAAAGGTAATTCCAGTTGACAAATTCAAGTTCTGCTTAGACTTGATTAATGTTCAAGAATGTTAATCTCACCCTACAGGGCAATAGCAAAGACATATATTGAAGATTCAACTTCAAATAAGAAGAGAATTAAATTATGATTCATTTTAAGAAGTGGATTAATGGTCCAAATTTTTTTTGAATTTATCTCCAACCAGAAGACATGGATTAGTAGGCTAATTTCAAATCTGAATCGATTTTTCTACTCTAACTCAAATTTAATTAGATCACTTTTATAAATATTTTATTTATCTGAGGATTTTAATATAGTGGGATAGAAAAATATAAATCAAACTCTCAAAACATCTTATGACTGTTAAGTTATTTAGTCTCTTGTAAAAATTTGTGATATTAGTATTTGTCTTTATCATTGAAATCTCTTTTTTTTGTTATTAGTAAAATCTCCTCCAAATCATTTTCATTTGTAAAATAGATGATAAATCAAACTATATAAATTTCTTGTATGTTATTTTTTTATCTTTTATATCATAAATTATGATAGATATTTATCTCTTATATAATATAGGGATTTGGCGAAGATTCAAAAGCTTTAGTGATGCCTGCTTTGGACCGATACCATCCCAATGGAAAGGCAAATGTTAGGTTGGAGTTGGGTTTAGTGCCAACAACTGTAACCGGAAGACCATCGGAGCTCTCGATGGTATACTAATGGAGTTGATCTAGAGGTTCTCAAGCTCAGAGATGAGTAACTCTCTCCTAGGGACTCCAATGGCCATGGCACGCACACAGCGTCCACAACCACTGGTGTACTTGTGGAAAACGTAAGGTTGCATGGTTTGGCTATCGGTGCAGCACGCAGTGTTTCTCCTTATGCCCGGTTGGTGATATACAAGGTGTATTGGGGCAGCGAGATTTTTTATGAGGCGACCGTGCTGAAAACAATTGATGATGCTTATACATGACTGCATCCATATCTTGTCTTTGTCGCTTGAAGGTGAGGGTATCCTGACTCACCAATTTATTTATTTATCTTTTATTTATTGTTTTCATAAATTTATTTTAATGATATGGTTAAATTTTTTTTCCTCCCCATTTGAGTAGGACTTGGGTAATTTTGAATTTCTATCCAAAAAATTATATATTTTGTGATTTTAAAAAGGTTGTCTATCAGTATATGTAAATTTTCAATTTTATTAATGTGTATTTAAAATAAATTACGAATAATTTAAATTAAATTTGTGCTCGTTATTTATTTTTCAATACATTACAATATTATCTTACTAATAATTAAATATTATCTTCTAAAAATTATATTATCTATGCAATTGATTATGTAGTGTACATTTCAAATTAAGTTTTTTACTTCCTATTTTTTATACAAGAGCTTTTAATAAATAAATGTCTACTTTATTATGAATTTACAAAAAATTACCCACTTTATCACTATTAGTAAAAAATTACCTGCATTATAGTATAAATTAATAAAAAATTATCGATTAAAATATTAAAAAAATATTTTATTTTATTTAATTTTATTAGTTAAATTACTACAAAAGACCAAATTATTCTCATTTGGTTTTATTTCAAATAACCAATGCATAATTATCGAACAATTAGTATGATGAAATTAAATTTTAAACTTTCGATTTGATAAAATTAGATAATCAATTTTCATAAAAATTAGAATAAAATAAGTTTTTATATTAATTTAATGGTTGTCCAAACAAAAAATCAAATAAGAATAATTTAATTTTTTATATTAATTTTTATTAGTAAAATTGAATTAAAATAAAATATTTTTTTAATATTTATGTAGTTTTTTGTAAATTTTTAGTATAAGACAAATGATTTTTTTTGCTAATAGTTATAAGATATATGGTTTTTTATAAATTCAGAATAAAACTAATAGTTTCTTATTAAAAATTCTTTATACAATACTATGGAGAAATTAACTTCATAAGTATCAAATATAATTTAAATTAATCAGAATATAATGTAATATTATGATAAAAATTATCCTCAATTTTTTTATATTTTTAATTTTTTTTCTATTTTTTCGTGAAATTTATAATATAATTAAATTTTAGGTCAAAATATAATCAATATATAGTTAAAACTAGGGGGTGTCAATTTAGGTTGAAGTTTGCAAGCTGTTTGACCTCAACTCAACTTATTAAGAAAATAAGCTTGATTTTGAGTGATTTTGAGTAATGAGCCCAGCTCAAGTTACTCGCTTGGTTCTAACTCAAAGAGCTTGATTAAATTTTTTATTATTTTTTTATAATATAATAACATAATTTATAGACTTTATATTTTCTTGGGCGCTTATTCAAATTTTAAATTTTAAACTTTAAACTTTTTATAAATATATTTTTATATAATTTATATATATATATTATTCAAATAATATGTTTATTTATGATATTATTTAGGGTTATTCATTGTATTTTTTATGTTTTATGTTTATTATTTTATTATCTTAAATATTAATTATCAGTTGATTATGAATATCATTATACTTTGTTGTCAATTCATCATTTTAATGTTGCATTTTTAAAAAATTTATTTTGATGTTAATTATTTGAAAAAAATATTAAAATTTAACATTATAAAATTTAAATTTTAGTTCAGTTCAAACTGGACTTGTTTGACCTCACAAACCAAACCATGCCAAGCTCGAGCTATTCGAGTTTGGCCGATAATTTTGCTTGCGAGCCGAGATCAATTTGCTCAAACTCCGCTTGTTAATACTCCTAAATCAAATCATAGTAAACAAAAAATTAAAAAAAGATTTGGTCTAAATCAAAATAGTCGAAATATATCAATTTTTATGGGTGTCGAAATTGATTCTGAAATTAAAATTTAAAATCTTAATTTATCTGTTTTCCAAATACCACCATGTGGCATCTTAGATGCATCAAAATTATGAGTTTTCATTTTTTTGAAAAGGAAAAAATTATGACTTTTCTCGTTAACTAAAGTGATTCTTATAGCTGGCCAAAACTTCGCAATTTACATGCAACTGTAATATCCTGCAGCTAGCACCCAGATTAAACACCAAAAGCATATTTCTGTATGCTTTCAATGTAAATTCATCGCTGTAACAAATGTTGCAGAAGTAATCTTTCTTCTTCACTGATATTAGGAAGAATGCTACCTAAATAAAGGAGGCTTAAGTAATGACACCTCTATTTCCTTGGCTCAAAAAAAATCATCTGTTTTATAGCTAAGGCAACGCGACAATTGGCTGCACTGAAGGTTTTAAAAGTTTGATGCCGATAGTTTTATGGTTACGTATCCAATTGGAGGTCAGACGTCTGTAGCCGTTTTCATCTAGTTGTTATGATTCTGTCTTCTTGAGTTGTCTGCTGGTTTGAAGCTACCTGAAAGTTGTGTGTATGAAGTAAAAACATCAGACATGGCTTGCTGGGTGACAATGATGGAACCAACATGGAAAATTTATGATAATGGACTAAATAGGAATTAACATTGTTGGAATCTTTGTTTTTACTCTGCCCTCGGGGGGTTTTGCGTTGCAGTGTTTTGGGGTCAGGGAAGGGAGTGATTGTTTGCGGTAATATCAGGTTTAGCAAACATGAAATGAGGTTGATTTTCATGTGCCCAAGAAAAAGGAAAGCCCAAATCATGTTTTCTTTAGTTTTTCCTAGCATATGATTACCGAAAGGAAATTGGTCTATTACATTATCATTAAGATCTCCTTCAATACGTGAAGGCCATCAGAAGTTGGATATACAGTTTGAATTCACAATCCTGAAAAGAGACAGCTGGTTGCTAAATTAGGGCTCTATACTAAGGGGTTGTAATAACAATTTTGGATAGAGGTTCGTGTTTATCTTCATGGCCAAATTACAAGACATAAGAAACTGAAATAATGCCACAACTAGTCAATTCCCTGCCTTAGCCTTTAGCTTTGTGGTCCAAATACATGGCCAAGTTAGTCCTTCTTCTGGTCCTTAATTTTTCTCCTTTTAAGTGTTTCA
Organism: Trichopus zeylanicus subsp. travancoricus; assembly: GCA_005019695.1. Classification (NCBI taxonomy): domain Eukaryota; kingdom Viridiplantae; phylum Streptophyta; class Magnoliopsida; order Dioscoreales; family Dioscoreaceae; genus Trichopus; species Trichopus zeylanicus. Next base: position 23,039 of record RXID01019342.1, on the reverse strand, counting down.
TCTTTGTTTTTGCCAATACTTTGGAGCTCGTTGTTCTGATCAAGCCGGAAAGTGGCCCATTTGTTCTAGTTTTGACTATAATCACATTGCAACAATCTCGATATGATTATTTGCTTTATTAGTTTCTGAAAAAGCATCTCCCTCCTGCGATCACAGATTTAGCGTTAACTAACCAGAATCTTAGATTCATCTCCTTCACATTTTTGAGGCAAATTTGTTTATGATTTTAAATTCATGTTTCGCACATTTTGTCATCTTTCCAAGGTTTTAAGTTTCGGTCGAAATCGAGCCGTTTCGGCTGGTACCGAAACGAAATCAGAAATTTCGTTTCGATTAGGGTTTACTGTTCATTGTCGGCGAGGAGAGCAAGCAGAGCGGGCGAGCTCGCACGGAGAGCTCGCCGGTCAAACTCGCGCGGGAGCTTCGGCGAGCTCGCGTGAGGAGCTCGCCGATCGAGCTCGCCCGCGAAGCTCGCCGAGCGAGCTCGAGCGGAGAGCTCGCCGGGCGAGCTCGCGCGGCGAGTTCGAGCCGACTTCGTGTCCGAGCTCGCGCCCTCACCAGACTGGCCCCGCACGCTCACCAACCTGCCGCCACTCTCTCGCTCGTCTCGCGCCCTCGCTAACCTAGCCCCTACTCCCGCAAGCTGAGATCGGCCTTACACCAGGGCCAGCGATGTCACCAGTCTGGTTCCGACGTTTTTACCGGTTTCTGTCAGATACTATTCACGTACATAATATTATTTATGTAATTATTCATTATTTTTAAAATTTTTTAAACATATTATAATTTTTTTAATTTGAAGTTAAAAAATAATTAAAATAAAGTTAAATTTTAGTCAAATATAATTAAAAAAAAAATATTTTTGGTTGAAACTAAAATGAAAATGATTTTGATTGAAACACGTTGAATTTTTTGTTCACGTGCATGCGTGCATGACCGTTCCACTGAAAATAAAGCCAAAAAAAATTTTGTGCCGGTCTCACCCCCATGTGAATCGCTATCACGAGATTGCGCAGAGCTAGTTGTTCTGGCTCGTATGTCTATAAATATTCATTTGTATCATTCAGGTACTGAATTCATAATTCCACATCCAGATGTTTTAAACCCAACTGATGATGATCATGATTAGTTATATTACATTATAATTAATAAATTATGTATGTGTCAATTATATTTTAATAATAAGTTAAATTTGTTTATATTAATTTTTAACTTTTTAATCATATTTATATTATTTTTCATATATTTTTTTATATAGTAATATATAAAAACAGTGGTTAATTATCAAAATTAATTTTAATTAATTAAAATAATATTTAATATTATTTAATTAATTATAAATTCATTCATAATTTTTAAATTTTTATAAAAAAAATTTCAAAATTTTATCGTATTTTTAATTTAAAGAAAAAGTACAGTCAAAATATAGTCAAACTCTGGTTAACACACAATTAATAATTAAAAAAAAAATTTCGGTCGAAACTGAAACGGCTAAAACAATCGAAACGTATCAATTTCGCTGGGTCTCAAAACCGAAACTGAAACTGAAATTGAAACCGAAATCACGACTATAAACCTTGCATCTTCCAAGGAGTGCCATACTCTGCTGTACCAATGCAGGAAAAACCCAGGCGTGTTGAGTTGTATTTTAAAAGCTGGTGCATTCGTGCAGGTGACTTTACTATTCTTTTATTTAAATGCAGATTTTCAGTAGATTGTAAAGTCTAACATGGAATGCTGTTTGTTTATGAAAATCAGCCGCATCAAGCAGACGAGATGGCCAGATGAATGCCTGTGAACTGCTACTGTTTCATTACGAGGACATAGGCATCCCGTGGAAGATAGCAAAATAAGGTGTTCGGCAGGGTATGTGGGGCATGGTCAAGAAGATCGAACCTGGCATCCGGTCATATCAGACTGTGAGGAACTCCAGCGATCCTCCATCCCAATGTGCCTTGATGTCATAGATCAACACCAAGCTCAACCCCTACTCTGTTAGATCCTTGGAGACCAACAATGATTCATCGGAAATCATAGAAGCAGAGAAAGAGAAACACTGGGGTGGAAGGATACCAAGGTTCGTCGTGATTGGTGGGGCTGTGGTCCTTGCTTGTACAATTGATCGGGGTCTTTTGACAAAGGCAGTCATTTTTGGAGTCGTGAGGCGGTTTGAAATGCAAGGCAGGAGTGTGTGAACATTGCAACTTGGAGAGAAATCACCTAAAAATCTTCACGCTGCAATTAGACTTTGTTTGTATACATACATCTGATGAGAACAGACTTATAGTTGCAATTCAGTGTTATTATTTGAACGAAATATCCCTTGATGCAATTTTTTTTTCTAATTGCTGGTTGATTTGTCATTATTGTATATGATATTTAGGGGTGTAATGGAGATGAGTCGAGCCAACTAGAGCTTGAGCTCGGCTTGGCTCCATTAATAGTGGCTCAAGCTTGGCTCGAGCTCGAGCCGAGCTCGAGAAATCAAGCACAAGAGCTCGAGAAATCAAGCACAAGCTCAATTTGGCCGAGCTCGCAAGCTCCAACGACGGTGATGATCTGTAGTCGGATCACGTGCACCATCTTCAAGACTTTGAGCTCACCGGGAATGATGAGGAGGTGATGGAGCTCAAAGATGGAGTTAACAGTTGTTGAGATTCATAATAAAAGATTCACGAATCAGCTTATTTTCAAATAATACAAAAAATGAAAAGTAATGCAAGATAAATAATAATAATAATAAGAAAAGACACAATGTATACGTGGTTCACTTAAAATTGGGTTACGTTCACGAAGGGAACGAGAGATCTACTATTAAAAGATTTTACAAAAGTCTATAAAAAAAATTATACTTTTTTTTACTCATCTAAATTCTTTCATCAAGGCTCGACAACGCTTATACCTTCAGAGAGAATCGCCAAAAGAAGACTATGAGAAACCACCATAAGAGACTACTGAAAAGAACTAAAAAGACCCACACATGAGAGTCAGTAATCTTTCTCTTTCTCTTCTCTCTATTCCTCTCTCTCTGTTTCTCTCGAGTTCAACTTCAGTACTACACCACACCTAAACTCTATCTACTACTAGAATATTTTATAAGTCTTTATTGAGTCTGAATTTTACTCTAATTATAATTCCTAATATTATATAATAAGTATTCAAAATCAATCATAAGTCTGAATTCAATTTTACATTCCTACTTTAGGTCAAACTCTAATATGAGTTTGAGATACCCAAAACTCAATAATCTTTACCTTGGCTTAAACTCGAGTGTGTAACCATCATGAATCTTCAGTCATCATCTCTCATCTAGCCCCTCATCCTAGACTATTGGCTTATTCAGCTAATTGCAAGACGTGAGCTTGAGTCAACCTCAAATTCGCTCTTCATCCTACAATCTTGTACTTTTAGAAGCCTTTTAGATGGTTTATGTCTGCTGGTATAGTAAAAGTAACTTGAGAAGAACTTCTATCTCCCATCAAATCACTCCGAGTACCATACTTCTTCGTCACCACTATAGCCATCAAAGCTCTACCTATAATAGTGTTCCCTACTAATTGATAAATACTGCAATACTTTTCTTCTTTTATCAGGATTCTAGTACCGCATGTCACTTTCATGATTTTATCTCTCACTAGATAATTATAACCTTTTGAGTCCAGTACACCAAGTGAAATTAGATTCTTTCTCATTTAAGAGACATGCCTCACCCAAGTAAGAGTATGAACTGCTTCATCAAACATCTGGATTTAGACTATTTTCACACTGACGATCTCACAGGTTAAATCATTATCCAACCAAATAATGTCTTCCTTCTTTTTTTCTCATAAGAAGTAAACCAATTCTTCTTGGAGCAAATATGATAAGAACTACCAAAATCTAAAATTCACTAATTAGAAGTGCCAATTTTTGTAGATGCTACAAGAATATCTTCATCGATACTATTCTCAGAAGTATCATCCATTATTACTATTACCATATTGGAAGACTCTATCTTTTCACATTCAGGGCAATGTTGCCTAATGTGACCATACTTCTTACATGAATAATATTATACTTTTGTCTTCAATTTTGATTTGAACCATTGTTTTCCTTCTCCATGTTCTCTTAATCTTCTTCTTTTGTAAGCCACCAATCCTTCATGAGGCTCTATATCAATATTAGAGTTCTCTTTTTCTCATTAGAAAGAAGACTAGCTGTCACCTCTTCCACCTTAAGAGTTTTTTTTATCATAAAGAACTGTGGTCACAATATGATCACACAAAGTAGAAAGCATTATCTTCAAACTTCACATCGACTTTCAGCAAATTATTGATAATCTTATTGAAGATATTCAAGTGATGTAATAACCTTCACTCATACGCAGTCCATACCGCCATTATTTCAAGTAGAACTTGTTCGTGAGACTTTTTGACATATACAACGTCTCAAGTTTTGTCCAAATGTCCATCATTGTCTCTTCATCAATGACATTATATAAAACCTCATCAATCAAGTTTAGAATAATTAAATTTAATACCTTCCAATCTATCTCCTCTCAGTCTTCATCGCTTATTTTGGCTAGCCTCTTTTCTTTACCCTCTAACATCTTTTGCAGACCTTAACAAATAAGAACAACCTTCATCTTCTTCTACCATAAGGCAAAATTTATCTCACTATCAAACTTCTCTGCCTCAAGTAAGAACTTTATCATCTTAGTTGTTTGCTCCTAAGTCTTGATACCAATTATTGGGATTCACAACAGAAAATTTACGAATCACCTTATTCTTAAATAACATAAGAAATAAGAAGTAATACAAGATAAAAGGAAAAAAATAAGAAAATATATAGCGATATACGTGGTTCACCCAAAATTAGGTTACCTCCAAGTCTCGGTAATACTTCCACCTTTAGAGAGAATCTCCAAGAGAATACCACGAAAGACCAACAAGAAGCACTAGAAAGATCCACACATGAGAACCGACACTCTCTCTATTCTCTCTATTCCTCTCTCTCTATTTCTCTCTAATTTAACATCATCACTATACCACACCCCTATATATTACTAAAATATTTATAGACCCTTATTAAGTCTGAATTTTACTTTAATTATAACTTTCAATATTACATAATAAGTATTCAAAATCAATTATAAGTCTGAATCTAACTTTATATTTTTATTTTAACTTAAACTCTAATCCGAGTTTAAGACACTCAAAACTTAATAGACAGTAACATCTTTGGCTCATCGTCAGTCTTGCAGTAGTAATAGCATCGATAGGGTCAAAAAGGGTCATTCTGGCAGTGATCAAAGCAGGGGCAGGGGCAGGAGGAGGGGATTAAACGTAGGTGGGGCGTTGAGCTTGGAGAGCATGCTCTTAGGCCAATTGGAGATGTTGGAGGGATTGTAGTGGACGATATCTAATGCAAGGTGGACGATGAGGCCGTCATTAGAGGTGGTGGCGACAGCACTGGCGCCCATAGCCATCTTGAGCTACTCCATCTTTTGGGCGATGTCGGCCATGTCGAAGCAGTGGACCTTGCACCCTAGTATGGCGAGGAGCTCATCGATACCAGCATCCTATGCATTGTTGGCCACCCCTAGCTCCATCAGCTTTCCTATCTCGGTATGCACTGCCTCCTTCTCCTTTTCATCCTCCCACTTCATCTTGTTCTAGTTGGTTTGATCTCTCTACTATGCTAGGTTGTGTGTGGGTTTCAGGAATAGAGGGGGGCAAACCGGCGGATTGGCATCAAGGACTGAAAACTTGGATCAAGATGAAGAAAAGGGGGGGAAGTTGAAACTGAGCTTAAATCAGATCTTGAGTTGAAATCGAGCGAGCCAATTCCAACTAAAGCTTGGCTCATTTTGTAATTAAGTCAACTTATTAAGCTCAAACTCAGCTCATATGTTATTGAGTAGAGCTGAATTCGAGTAGAATTCAAGTAGCTTGTGAGTTTCAAGCTAAATTGACACCACTAATGATACTGTGAACAAGTTTTATCTAGATCCATTTTCTTGTTTATCTGGTATTGATAGGTTACACAGCTTACCCGCATATATTTTGCTACAAGTATCTGTACAAATTGGTCAAATGGGTGATAGTTGTGAGCTATTTATTTGACTGTTGATGTACACGTGTCATAGTAAGCAAGACTGGTCTACCTTCATAGTATTTTTTTTCTCAATAAACACAGTAATTATTCATAATTTAGACAAACAAAGCAAAATTGATAGTTCAAAAATCAGTAATTGTAAATCTATCAAATCCATGAATTCCTCCATTACGAACAAGGGAAATTACCAAAGTAAAAAGCTGCGAATCAAGTTCCAAAAAAGGAAATAAATTGTCCCCAAATTTGCAATTTTCTCAATTTATAGAAATTACCAAAATTACTTTTAATCTCCACATATATTTTTTAAAAAAATTTAAGTGACTTTTTTTCCTAAAAATTTTTTGTGTCACATAAACTTCATTAGTCTTTTAAAAAAATTTGATGTGTCATTATGACCTTAGTCCAAAATTTATTTAAACTAAATTACCTTTCTACTTTACTATCCATTTATCTCTCCCAAATACTTCATTTACCACATCTATGGCTCTAGTCTCCCTCCTTCATGACTTTGAAAGAGTTGATCCTCTTACGCAATGTCCTAGGTTAGCGATCACCCTCCTTTTGCGCAACATCTCGGGTTCCCTCCTTCACAACTTTGAAAGAGGCGATCTCCTCTTATGGGATGTCCTGGGCTCAATGATCTCCTTCTATGTGACATCATGGACCAATGAGATCTAGAGGTTAAACTAGGTGATTGCCCTCCTTCTGCATGACATCCTACGCCAACGACGTCTCTTTGTCAAACCCCTCTATCTCGCTCTTTGTGCATGACTTCCTTGGCTGGCGAGCTCCTCCAACCCAACAAGGTCCAGCCATATCTCTATGCTACGTTCTTAGCTAGCTTGATCTCCACATCAGAGCCTGCAATCTCCCTCCTCCTGCACGACATTCTAGGTTGGCAACTCTTCTCCTCCCACCCATCAATATCTCCTCTATGCGACAAGGTGTGGCCATATCTCTTTGTCCTCCTATGTGACATCAAACTCAAGGACCTCTACATGACAATTAGAGATTTAGTTTAAAAACCTTTTGTTTGATCAACATTTGATGGATTTATGTATCCAACACATGTGAAAAATGTAACTTTTGGAGTGAAAACACATTCGGTTGATCATGAATTGATAGTGCGATTGATATTTCACTTAAATGCAAATTAGTGTGATGATCATTCTCTTTCAAAATGATAAAATCAAATAGATTTTGTTGAATATTGCTTATTTGTGTTGCCAAAATTAGAATATTTCTAGACATATTTTGTCATGAATTTTGCTAATTGATAGAGGTGCATAGAATATGTTGTTTAGTAGTTTTACTATGGTACTTATGGTTTCAAAATCTTGTGCATGTCTAATGTGTAGGAAAATGGACAGATATTTATTAGAACATAAGTACATAATCATAGAAAAGTGAATGCATACATGTGATAGTATGATGTATACAAGATGATGCAAAAATGAATACATATGTATGTAGAGGAATGAGTACAATTTACCTTTAGTGTGTAATATAATGTAGTTTGTTATTTTATAAAGTATGCAATATATTTATTTTTCTTTTGTTCTATATTCATGTCAATTGTATGTATATTCTTCTTTTTTTTAGCTTGAGAAGGTATTCCTGATTGTTTGTGGTATAATCTTGTAGCAGATTGCAAATTGCACATTCTAGGCCTAATCCTTTTGGTTGATCATAGATCTTACTCACATCACTTTTTAGAGTTGATGTCCATGCTATTGCCAAACATGACCTAGGAGTATTGAAGTCTGATATTGCACAAACTTTTTGCAAAGCTAATAGATCTACTTATGATATTTTAGGATAGGGTTTTGTTAGATAAGTTGATAAGTGTGTATGATAGAGAAGAGGGAGGCGTTTTTTTTAGGAGGAAAGGTTGTAAAATTCATGGTGGAAGATGTTTCCATGCTATTGGGATTACCTTTATATGGTAGGCATGTTGATTATTCTAAGAAGTATAAAGATGAGACACATTTTATTAGGAGGAAGATGATATCTCTACTGAACAACAAAAGAAATGGGCTGAAGATGTTGTTGTTGGATCAGGTGAAAGATACCAGAGTGGAAGAGGTGGAAGATTTTATGAGAATATTGATGGTATATTTGCTGGCATATCTTCTTTATCTTAGTTGTGGAATGGGGATATCTAGATGGATTTATGACTATGTGGAGGATATCTTTGGGATGAGATGCTTTGTATGGGGTCGTGCACTGCATTCTTTCTTATTGCAAGGGGTTTCTTTATCACTTGATAAGGTTCATGCTCAATATGAAGATTGCTAATGTAGGGCTGGATATCTGAATGGTTGCTCTATTTTGATTGTATTTTTGTATGAAAAGGTAACCAATAATGGGAGAAGAATATTGGTTAATTTGTACCCCAAAGTTTTGGGTTATAGTATGCAAAGAAAGGAGAGACAGGCTAGGGTATGACAACCTATTTAGACCATTCTCGGGGATGATGTTAAGTGTATTTATGTACTTAGTATATAGTATAATACATTTTCATATATTTTAGAGGTATATGTTGGACTTTTCCCAATTTCTTATTATATCTCATGCATATTTCCATGTTTTCCAAGCAAATATAGGAGATAGTGCTATATGAGGTAGAGGGACACCTTTCTGATGCAAATTAATAGGTTGATGTTGCTACTGAGATTGATTGTATGGCTGATGTGCTTTCCTCATTTGCAAAGAGGTTGGAGGCAATAGAATAAGCTCTTAATATTCAACCAACAAGTATCTATGATCTTGATGGCTTTGAGGTACATCAAAATAAATGGGACAATGTTAAATGAGGTGATTATAATGAGAATGAAAATGATGAAGAAGAAGCGAGAGGTGAAGAAGAAGATGAAATGAGAGGTGAAGAAGAAGAAGAAAATAAGCAAGAAGAAGAGAAAGATGTAGAAGAAGGAAATGATGAAGAAGAAGAAGAAAAGAATGAAGATGAATAAATAATTAGTCAAGAAGTGAAGGATGAAGAACTTGCATCTCCATTTGCCTGTATGACTCAAAGCCATTCTAGATGAGGTTGTTTGAATGGTTTATTTAAGAGAAAATTTTGTGAATTGTCTTTTTCTAAATAAAGTTTCTTTTAGTACTTTTGTCATAGTATGAACATAGGGAAATCACCACTACTGAGTTATGGCATGTGATCTAAAAGGCACTAGAAGGCTTTGACCACATTGGATAGTTGTTACATCAACCTCACGAAGCCAGTCATAAGGGGCAAGTGCACAAGGAGAGCTAATTCTATGATGGTGGCAAATGACATTTGCATGCTTGATCTTCATGTTTTCAAAATAATTAAACATATCATAAATGTAAAACAATATATAATCCTCTTATAAAACTTTCAAAATGTTAATAAATACTTAAAGATGTACGAAACATATAACCATAATTAACACTTATCAAAAGTTATAAATTCACAAATTAAGTCACTAACTTTATATTATTAGGAGTCACTCATTTTCTTACATAATAGAAAATCACAATAAATATGAGGAACTAACTCAAGTATATCCATCCAAACCTAAAGCATAAAAATAAAAAAAAATAACTCCTCTAATACCATAATCATGATAATCATTTACGAATATATTAAGTCCATTCTCTACTCTAATTAGTTCTTTTTTGCCTCAATCTAATACGTGCTAGTATCCAAAAATATTATATTTGATTCATTAACAACATGTGTTATACTGACTTATTTTGATATCAAATCTAAAACTGCAATAACTTCAAAATTAAAGCTTACAACATAAATAATTGAACTCCAAATCATGGAGATGAGCCTCTTATAATTCTAGGATAAAATCAAAATAAGTACAAATAGGCCACAAAAGTATCCTAATCTTTGCAATCATATTCCAAAGCATTTTAGAGAGTCATGACTTCAGTGTGATCATATTAATAAGCCAAAATCTATGTTTCAAGCTAAACCCAAAATTTCTATCATTATCTCCACAAATAGAAACAACTCTAACAAGATTGATCATTTTGAAAATAGAATTTTCAATCCCATAAGTTTTAGTCGTGAATCGAACTAATAATTTATCAAAATTAAAGTATGAAAAAAAATACCTAAATTTCGTGATTTTTTTGGTTTAAAAGTATGCGCTGATGAAGAGAATCAATACCTACTGATTCTTGTGATGAAATCAATGCACTCCAAATCAAATTTAATTTTCAATCGAATTTGATCACAATTCAAGTCCAATTGCGATTTACATTTGAGTCATAACTTAGTGGGCATTTAAAATTTAAATCTAATCACATTTTGATCAAAGTTTGTTTTGAAAAAAATCACCCCAAATAAATATAATTATTGCTATTCTCAATGGTTGGGGCAAAACAGAATACCATTATTATTCTCGCTGGTTAGGATATAATAGAATATCATTATTATTCCCAATGATTGGATTAGAATGAAATATCACTGTTATCTTCAATAACTAAGTCAGATTAGAATGCAAGTGAAAGATGACACAGCTAAATACTAATCATAATACCAAAATGTAATAAATCTTTAGAAATCCAGAAATGCTTAGTCAAAATACGACATTATGTTAAAATTTAGAATATGTATGTTCGAATAAATAGCATAAAGTAAATAATTCATTGTTAAATTTGCATGCTAAATCTTCATGTTTTCAAAATAATTAAACATATCATAAATGTAAAACAATATATAATCCTCTTATAAAACTTTCAAAATGTTAATAAATACTTAAAGATGTACGAAACATATAACCATAATTAACACTTATCAAAAGTATAAATTCACAAATTAAGTCACTAACTTTATATTATTAGGAGTCACTCATTTTCTCACATAATAGAAAATCACAATAAATATGAGGAACTAACTCAAGTATATCCATCCAAACCTAAAGCATAAAAATAAAAAAAAAATAACTCCTCTAATACCATAATCATGATAATCATTTCCGAATATATTAAGTCCATTCTCTACTCTAATTAGTTCTTTTTTGCCTCAACCTAATACGTACTAGTATCCAAAAATATTATATTTGATTCATTAACAACATGTGTTACACTGACTTATTTTGATATCAAATCTAAAACTGCAATAACTTCAAAATTAAAGCTTACAACATAAATAATTGAACTCCAAATCATGGAGATGAGCCTCTTATAATTCTAGGATAAAATCAAAATAAGTACAAATAGGCCACAAAAGTATCCTAATCTTTGCAACCATATTCCAAAGCATTTTAGAGTCATGACTTCAGTGTGACCATATTAATAAGCCAAAATCTATGTTTCAAGCTAAACCCAAAATTTCTACCATTATCTCCACAGATAGAAACAACTCTAACAAGATTGATTATTTTGAAAATAGAATTTTCAATCCCATAAGTTTTAGTCGTGAATCGAACTAATAATTTATCAAAATTAAAGTATGAAAAAAAATACATAAATTTCGTGATTTTTTTGGCTTAAAAGTATGCGCTGATGAAGAGAATCAATACCTACTGATTCTTGTGATGAAATCAATGCACTCCAAATCAAATTTAATTTTCAATCGAATTTGATCACAATTCAAGTCCAATTGCGATTTACATTTGAGTCATAACTTAGTGGGCATTTAAAATTTAAATCAAATCACATTTTGATCAAAGTTTGTTTTGAAAAAAATCACCCCAAATAAATATAATTATTGCTATTCTCAATGGTTGGGGCAAAACAGAATACCATTATTATTCTCACTGGTTAGGATATAATAGAATATCATTATTATTCCCAATGATTGGATTAGAATGAAATATCACTGTTATCTTCAATAACTAAGTCAGATTAGAATGCAAGTGAAAGATGACACAGCTAAATACTAATCATAATACCAAAATATAATAAATCTTTGGAAATCCAGAAATGATTAGTCAAAATACGGCATTATGTTAAAATTTAGAATATGTATGTTCGAATAAATAGCATAAAGTAAATAATTCATTGTTAAATTTGCATGCTTGATCTTCATGTTTTCAAAATAATTAAACATATCATAAATGTAAAACAATATATAATCCTCTTATAAAACTTTCAAAATGTTAATAAATACCTAAAGATGTACGAAACATACAACCATAATTAACACTTATCAAAAGTTATAAATTCACAAATTAAGTCACTAACTTTATATTACTAGGAGTCACTCATTTTCTTACATAATAGAAAATCACAATAAATTTCAGTAACTAACTCAAGTATATCCATCCAAACCTAAAGCATAAAAATAAAAAAAATAACTCCTCTAATACCATAATCATGATAATCATTTACGAATAACTATTTCGTTTTTGCCTCAATCTAATACGTGCTAGTATCCAAAAATATTATATTTCATTCATTAACAACATGTGTTATAGTGACTTATTTTGATATCAAATGTAAAACTGCAATAACTTCAAAATTAAAGCTTACAACATAAATAATTGAACTCCAAATCAAGGAGATGAGCCTCTTATAATTCTAGGATAAAATCATAATAAGTACAAAGAGGCCACAAAAGTATCCTAATCTTTGCAATCATATTCCAAAGCATTTTAGAGAGTCATGACTTCATTGTGATCATATTAATAAGCCAAAATCCATGTTTCAAGCTAAACCCAAAATTTCTATCATTATCTCCACAAATAGAAACAACTCTAACAAGATTGATCATTTTGAAAATAGAATTTTCAATCCCATAAGTTTTAGTCATGAGTCGAACTAATAATTTATCAAAATTAAAGTATGAAAAGAAATACCTAAATTTCATGATTTTTTTGGTTTAAAAGTATGCGCTGATGAAGAGAATCAATACCTACTTATTCTTGTGATGAAATCAATGCACTCCAAATCAAATTTAATTTTCAATCGAATTTGATCGCAATTCAAGTCCAATTGCGATTTACATTTGAGTCATAACTTAGTGGGCATTTAAAATTTAATTCTAATCTCATTTTGATCAAAGTTTGTTTTGAAAAAAATCACCCCAAATAAATATAATTAGTGCTCTTCTCAATGGTTGGGGCAAAACAGAATACCATTATTATTCTCACTGGTTAGGATATAATAGAATATCATTATTATTCCCAATGATTGGATTAGAATGAAATATCACTGTTATCTTCAATAACTAAGTCAGATTAGAATGCAAGTGAAAGATGACACAGCTAAATACTAATCATAATACCAAAATATAATAAATCTTTGGAAATCCAGAAATGATTAGTCAAAATACGGCATTATGTTAAAATTTAGAATATGTATGTTCGAATAAATAGCATAAAGTAAATAATTCATTGTTAAATTTGCATGCTTGATCTTCATGTTTTCAAAATAATTAAACATATCATAAATGTAAAACAATATATAATCCTCTTATAAAACTTTCAAAATGTTAATAAATACCTAAAGATGTACGAAACATACAACCATAATTAACACTTATCAAAAGTTATAAATTCACAAATTAAGTCACTAACTTTATATTACTAGGAGTCACTCATTTTCTTACATAATAGAAAATCACAATAAATATGAGGAACTAACTCAAGTATATCCATCAAGTATATCCATCCAAACCTAAAGGATAAAAATAAAAAAAAAATAACTCCTCTAATACCATAATCATGATAATCATTTACGAATATATTAAGTCCATTCTCTACTCTAATTAGTTCTTTTTTGCCTCAATCTAATACGTGCTAGTATCCAAAAATATTGTATTTGATTCATTAACAACATGTGTTATACTGACTTATTTTGATATCAAATCTAAAACTGCAATCACTTCAAAATTAAAGCTTACGACATAAATAATTGAACTCCAAATCATGGAGATGAGCCTCTTATAATTCTAGGATAAAATCAAAATAAGTACAAATAGGCCACAAAAGTTTCCTACTCTTTTCAATCATATTCCAAAGCATTTTAGAGAGTCATGACTTCAGTGTGATCATATTAATAAGCAAAAATCTATTTTTCAAGCTAAACCCAAAATTTCTCTCATTATCTCCACAAATAGAAACAACTCTAACCAGATTAATCATTTTGAAAATAGAATTTTCAATCCCATAAGTTTTAGTCGTGAGTCGAACTAATAATTTATCAAAATTAAAGTATGAAAAGCAATACATAAATTTCGTGATTTTTTGGGTTTAAAAGTATGTGCTGATGAAGAGAATCAATACCTACTGATTCTTGTGATGAAAAAAATGCACTCCAAATCAAATTTGATCACAATTCAAGTCCAATTGTGATTTACATTTGAGTCATAAATTAGTGGGCATTTAAAATTTAATTCTAATCACATTTTGATCAAAGTTTGTTTTGAAAAAAATCACCCCAAATAAATATAATTATTGCTATTCTCAATGGTTGGGGCAAAACAGAATATCATTATTATTCTCACTGGTTAGGATATAATAGAATATCATTATTATTCCCAATGATTGGATGAGAATGAAATATCACTGTTATCTTCAATAACTAAGTCAGATTAGAATGCAAGTGAAAGATGACACAGCTAAATACTAATCATAATACCAAAATCTAATAAATCTTTCGAAATCCAGAAATGCTTAGTCAAAATACGGCATTATGTTAAAATTTAGAATATGTATGTTCGAATAAATAGCATAAAGTAAATAATTCATTGTTAAATTTGCATGCTTGATCTTCATGTTTTCAAAATAATTAAACATATCATAAATGTAAAACAATATATAATCCTCTTATAAAACTTTCAAAATGTTAATAAATACTGAAAGATGTACGAAACATACAACCATAATTAACACTTATCAAAAGTTATAAATTCACAAATTAAGTCACTATCTTTATATTATTAGGAGTCACTCATTTTCTTACATAATAGAAAATCACAATAAATTTGAGGAACTAATTCAAGTATATCCATCCAAACCTAAAGCATAAAAATAAAAAAAATAACTCTAATACCATAATCATGATAATCATTTACGAATATATTAAGTCCATTCTCTACTCTAATTAGTTCTTTTTTGCCTCAATCTAATACGTGCTAGTATCCAAAAATATTATATTTGATTCATTAACAACATGTGTTATAGTGACTTATTTGGATATCAAATCTAAAACTGCAATAACTTCAAAATTAAAGCTTACAACATAAATAATTGAACTCCAAATCATGGAGATGAGCCTCTTATAATTCTAGGATAAAATCAAATAAGTACAAATAGGCCACAAAAGTATCCTAATCTTTGCAATCATATTCCAAAGCATTTTAGAGAGTCATGACTTCAGTGTGATCATATTAATAAGCCAAAATCTATGTTTCAAGCTAAACCCAAAATTTCTATCATTATCTCCACAAATTGAAACAACTCTAACAAGATTGATCATTTTGAAAATAGAATTTTCAATCCCATAAGTTTTAGTCCTGAGTCGAACTAATAATTTATCAAAATTAAAGTATGAAAAAAAATACGTAAATTTCGTGATTGTTTTGGTTTAAAAGTATGCGCTGATGAAGAGAATCAATACCTACTGATTCTTGTGATGAAATCAATGCTCTCCAAATCAAATTTAATTTTCAATCGAATTTGATCACAATTCAAGTCCAATTGCGATTTACATTTGAGTCGTAACTTAGTGGGCATTTAAAATTTAAATCTAATCACATTTTGATCAAAGTTTGTTTTGAAAAAAATCACCACAAATAAATATAATGATTGCTATTCTCAATGGTTGGGGAAAACAGAATACCATTATTATTCTCGCTGGTTAGGATATAATAGAATATCATTATTATTCCCAATGATTGGATTAGAATGAAATATCACTGTTATCTTCAATAACTAAGTCAGATTAGAATGCAAGTGAAAGATGACACAGCTAAATACTAATCATAATACCAAAATCTAACAAATCTTTACAAATCGAGAAATGCTTAGTCAAAATACGGCATTTTGTTAAAAGTTAGAATATGTATGTTGGAATAAATAGCATGAAGTAAATAATTCATTGTTAAATTTGCATGCTTGATCTTCATGTTTTCAAAATAATTAAACATTTCATAAATGTAAAACAATATATAATCCTCTTATAAAACTTTCAAAATGTTAATAAATACTTAAAGATGTACGAAACATATAACCATAATTAACACTTATCAAAAGTTATAAATTCACAAATTAAGTCACTAACTTTATATTAGTAGGAGTCACTCATTTTCTTACACAACAGAAAATCGTAATAAATATGAGGAACTAACTCAAGTATATCCATCCAAACCTAAAGCATAAAAATAAAAAAAAATAACTCCTCTAATACCATAATCATGATAATCATTTACAAATATATTAAGTCCATTCTCTACTCTAATTATTTCTTTTTTGCCTCAATCTAATACGTGCTAGTATCCAAAAATATTATATTTGATTCATTAACAACATGTGTTATACTGACTTTTTTTGATATCAAATCTAAAACTGCAATAACTTCAAAATTAAAGCTTACGACATAAATAAATGAACTCCAAATCATGGAGATGAGCCTCTTATAATTCTAGGATAAAATCAAAATAAGTACAAATAGGCTACAAAAGTATCCTAATCTATGCAATCATATTCCAAAGCATTTTAGAGAGTCATGACTTCAGTTTGATCATATTAATAAGCCAAAATCTATGTTTCAAGCTAAACCCAAAATTTCTATCATTATCTCCACAAATAGAAACAACTCTAACAAGATTAATCATTTTGAAAATAGAATTTTCAATCCCATAAGTTTTAGTCGTGAATCGAACTAATAATTTATCAAAATTAAAGTATGAAAAAATAAGCAAATTTCGTGATTTTTTTGGTTTAAAAGTATGCCCTGATGAAGAGAATCAATACCTACTGATTCTTGTAATGAAATCAATGCACTCCAAATCAAATTTAATTTTCAATCGAATTTGATCACAATTCAAGTCCAATTGCGATTTACATTTGAGTCATAACTTAGTGGGCATTTAAAATTTAAATCTAATCACATTTTGATCAAAGTTTGTTTTGAAAAAAATCACCCCAAATAAATATAATTATTGCTATTCTCAATGGTTGGGGAAAACAGAATACCATTATTATTCTCACTGGTTAGGATATAATAGAATATCATTATTACTCCCAATGATTGGACTAGAATGAAATATCACTGTTATCTTCAATAACTAAGTCAGATTAGAATGCAAGTGAAAGATGACACAGCTAAATACTAATCATAACACCAAAGTCTAATAAATCTTTACAAATCCTGAAATGCTTAGTCAAAATACGGCATTTTGTTAAAATTTACAATATGTATGTTCGAATAAATAGCATAAAGTAAATAATTCATTGTTAAATTTGCATGCTTGATCTTCATGTTTTCAAAATAATTAAACATATCATAAATGTAAAACAATATATAATCCTCTTATAAAACTTTCAAAATGTTAATAAATACTTAAAGATGGACGAAACATATAACCATAATTAACACTTATCAAAAGTTCTAAATTAACAAATTAAGTCACTAACTTTATATTATTAGGAGTCACTCATTTTCTTACATAATAGAAAATCACAATAAATTTGAGGAACAAACTCAAGTATATCCATCCAAACCTAAAGCATAAAAATAAAAAAAAATAACTCCTCTAATACCATAATCATGATAATCATTTACAAATATATTAAGTCCATTCTCTACTCTAACTATTTCTTTTTTGCCTCAATCTAATACGTGCTAGCATCCAAAAATATTATATTTGAATCATTAACAACATGTGTTATTGTGACTTATTTTGATATCAAATCTAAAACTGCAATAACTTCAAAATTAAAGCTTACAACATAAATAAATGAACTCCAAATCATGGAGATGAGCCTCTTATAATTCTAGGATAAAATCAAAATAAGTACAAATAGGCCACAAAAGTTTCCTACTCTTTTCAATCATATTCCAAAGCATTTTAGAGAGTCATGACTTCAGTGTGATCATATTAATAAGCAAAAATCTATTTTTCAAGCTAAACCCAAAATTTCTATCATTATCTCCACAAATAGAAACAACTCTAACCAGATTAATCATTTTGAAAATAGAATTTTCAATCCCATAAGTTTTAGTCGTGAGTCGAACTAATAATTTATCAAAATTAAAGTATGAAAAGCAATACATAAATTTCGTGATTTTTTGGGTTTAAAAGTATGTGCTGATGAAGAGAATCAATACCTACTGATTCTTGTGATGAAAAAAATGCACTCCAAATCAAATTTGATCACAATTCAAGTCCAATTGTGATTTACATTTGAGTCATAAATTAGTGGGCATTTAAAATTTAATTCTAATCACATTTTGATCAAAGTTTGTTTTGAAAAAAATCACCCCAAATAAATATAATTATTGCTATTCTCAATGGTTGGGGCAAAACAGAATATCATTATTATTCTCACTGGTTAGGATATAATAGAATATCATTATTATTCCCAATGATTGGATGAGAATGAAATATCACTGTTATCTTCAATAACTAAGTCAGATTAGAATGCAAGTGAAAGATGACACAGCTAAATACTAATCATAATACCAAAATCTAATAAATCTTTACAAATCCAGAAATGCTTTGTCAAAATACAGCATTATGTTAAAATTTAGAATATGTATACAATATGTATGTTCGAATAAATAGCATAAAGTAAATAATTCATTGTTAAATTTGCATGCTTGATCTTCATGTTTTCAAAATAATTAAACATATCATAAATGTAAAACAATATATAATCCTCTTATAAAACTTTCAAAATGTTAATAAATACTTAAAGATGGACGAAACATATAACCATAATTAACACTTATCAAAAGTTATAAATTCACAAATTAAGTCACTAACTTTATATTATTAGGAGTCACTCATTTTCTTACATAATAGAAAATCACAATAAATTTGAGGAGCTAACTCAAGTATATCCATCCAAACCTAAAGCATAAAAATAAAAAAAATAACTCCTCTAATACCATAATCATGATAATCATTTACGAATAATTATTTCTTTTTTGCCTCAATCTAATACGTGCTAGTATCCAAAAATATTATATTTGATTCATTAACAACATGTGTTATAGTGACTTATTTTGATATCAAATCTAAAACTGCAATAACTTCAAAATTAAAGCTTACAACATAAATAATTGAACTCCAAATCATGGAGATGAGCCTCTTATAATTCTAGGATAAAATCAAAATAAGTACAAATAGGCCACAAAAGTATCCTAATCTTTGCAATCATATTCCAAAGCATTTTAGAGAGTCATGACTTCATTGTGATCATATTAATAAGCCAAAATCCATGTTTCAAGCTAAACCCAAAATTTCTATCATTATCTCCACAAATAGAAACAACTCTAACAAGATTGATCATTTTGAAAATAGAATTTTCAATCCCATAAGTTTTAGTCGTGAGTCGAACTAATAATTTATCAAAATTAAAGTAGGAAAAGAAATACCTAAATTTCGTGATTTTTTTGGTTTAAAAGTATGCGCTGATGAAGAGAATCAATACCTACTGATTCTTGTGATGAAATCAATGCACTCCAAATCAAATTTAATTTTCAATCGAATTTGATCGCAATTCAAGTCCAATTGCGATTTACATTTGAGTCATAAATTAGTGGGCATTTAAAATTTGATTCTAATCACATTTTGATCAAAGTTTGTTTTGAAAAAAATCACCCAAAGTAAATATAATTATTGCTATTCTCAATGGTTGGGGCAAAATAGAATATCATTATTAATCTCACTGGTTAAGATATAATAGAATATCATTATTATTCCCAATGATTGGATTAGAATGAAATATCACTCTTATCTTCAATAACTAAGTCAGATTAGAATGCAAGCGAAAGATGGACACCGCTAAATACTACTCATCATACCATAAACCTAATAAATCTTTACAAATCGAGAAAATGCTTAGTCACATCCCGGCATTCTGTTCAACTTTAGAATCTGTATTGTTCGAATAAATAGATAAAGTAACTAATTCATTGTTTACATTGCATGCTGATCTTCATGTTTACAAAATAATTAAACATATTCCATAAATGTACAACAATATATAATTCCTCTTATAAAACTTTTCAAAATGTTAATATATACTTACAAGAATTACCGAAATATAACCATAATTAAACACTATCAACACGTTATAAATTCACACATTAAGTCATAATTTATATTATTAGGAGTCACTCATTTTCTTACATAATAGAAAATCACAATAAATTTGAGGAACTAACTCAAGTATATCCATCCAAACCTAAAGCATAAAAATAAAAAAAAATAACTCCTCTAATACCATAATCATGATAATCATTTACGAATAACTATTTCTTTTTTGCCTCAATCTAATACGTGCTAGTATCCAAAAATATTATATTTCATTCATTAAGAACATGGTGTTATAGTGACTTATTTTGATATCAAATCTAAAAATGCAATAACTTCAAAATTAAAGCTTACAACATAAATAATTGAACTCCAAATCATGGAGATGAGCCTCTTATAATTCTAGGATAAAATCAAAATAAGTACAAATAGGCCACAAAAGTATCCTAATCTTTGCAATCATATTCCAAAGCATTTTAGAGAGTCATGACTTCAGTGTGATCATACTAATAGGCCAAAATCTATGTTTCAAGCTTAACCCAAAATTTCTATCATTATCTCCACAAATAGAAACAACTCTAACAAGATTGATCATTTTGAAAATAGAATTTTCAATCCCATAAGTTTTAGTCGTGAGTTGAACTATTAATTTATCAAAATTAAAGTCTGAAAAAAAATACGTAAATTTCGTGATTTTTTTGGTTTAAAAGTATGCGCTGATGAAGAGAATCAATACCTACTGATTCTTGTGATGAAATCAATGCACTCCAAATCAAATTTAATTTTCAATCGAATTTGATCACAATTCAAGTCCAATTGCGATTTACATTTGAGTCATAACTTAGTGGGCATTTAAAATTTAAATCTAATCACATTTTGATCAAAGTTTGTTTTGAAAAAAATCACCCCAAATAAATATAATTATTGCTATTCTTAATGGTTGGGGCAAAACAGAATACCGTTATTATTCTCACTGGTTAGGATATAATAGAATATCATTATTATTCCCAATGATTGGATTAGAATGAAATATCACTGTTATCTTCAATAACTAAGTTAGATTAGAATGCAAGTGAAAGATGACACAGCGAAATACAAATCATAATATCAAAATCTAAAAAATCTTTACAAATCCAGAAATGCTTAGTCAAAATACGGCATTATGTTAAAATTTAGAATATGTATGTTCGAATAAATAGCATAAAGTAAATAATTCATTGTTAAATTTGCATTCTTGATCTTCATGTTTTCAAAATAATTAAACATATCATAAATGTAAAACAATATATAATCCTATTATAAAACTTTCAAAATGTTAATAAATACTGAAAGATGTACGAAACATATAACCATAATAAACACTTATCAAAAGTTATAAATTCACAAATTAAGTCACTAACTTTATATTATTAGGAGTCACTCATTTTCTTACATAATAGAAAATCACAATAAATTTCAGTAACTAACTCAAGTATATCCATCCAAACCTAAAGCATAAAAATAAAAAAAATAACTCCTCTAATACCATAATCATGATAATCATTTACGAATAACTGTTTCGTTTTTGCCTCAATCTAATACATGCTAGTATCCAAAAATATTATATTTCATTCATTAACAACATGTGTTATAGTGACTTATTTTGATATCAAATGTAAAACTGCAATAACTTCAAAATTAAAGCTTACAACATAAATAATTAAACTCCAAATCATGGAGATGAGCCTCTTATAATTCTAGGATAAAATCAAAATAAGTACAAATAGGCCACAAAAGTATCCTAATCTTTGCAATCATATTCCAAAGCATTTTAGAGAGTCATGACTTCAGCGTGATCATATTAATAAGCAAAAATCTATGTTTCAAGCTAAACCCAAAATTTCTATCATTATCTCCACAAATAGAAACAACTCTAACAAGATTGATCATTTTGAAAATAGAATTTTCAATCCCATAAGTTTTAGTCGTGAGTCGAACTAATAATTTATCAAAATTAAAGTAGGAAAAAAAATACGTAAATTTCGTGATTTTTTTGGTTTAAAAGTATGCGCTGATGAAGAGAATCAATACCTACTGATTCTTGTGATGAAATCAATGCACTCGAAATCACATTTCATTTTCAATCGAATTTGATCACAATTCAAGTCCAATTGCGATTTACATTTGAGTCATAACTTAGTGGGCATTTAAAATTTAAATCTAATCACATTTTGATCAAAGTTTCTTTTGAAAAAAATCACCCCAAATAAATATAATTATTGCTATTCTCAATGTTTGGGGCAAAACAGAATACCATTATTATTCGCACTGGTTAGGATATAATAGAATATCATTATTATTCCCAATGATTGGATTAGAATGAAATATCACTGTTATCTTCAATAACTAAGTCAGATTAGAATGCAGGTGAAAGATGACACAGCTAAATACTAATCATAATATCAAAATCTAATAAATCTTTAGAAATCCAGAAATGATTAGTCAAAATACGGCATTATGTTAAAATTTAGAATATGTATGTTCGAATAAATAGCATAAAGTAAATAATTCATTGTTAAATTTGCATGCTTGATCTTCATGTTTTCAAAATAATTAAACATATCATAAATGTAAAACAATATATAATCCTCTTATAAAACTTTCAAAATGTTAATAAATACTGAAAGATGTACGAAACATATAACCATAATTAACACTTATCAAAAGTTATAAATTCACAAATTAAGTCACTAACTTT
>RXID01019341.1:0-26522 GCA_005019695.1 Trichopus zeylanicus subsp. travancoricus | reverse complement strand
TAACAGCTATAACTACTTCTCCTAGCACTATTACTACTGATTCTACTACTGCTACACCTACTGCAACTGCGACTACTGCTACAACTGCTACTTCTACTTTGTTGTCGTCACTGCTTCAACTAGTGCTAGTACTGCTCTACTTCAACTACTTCTCCTACTACCATTACTAATATTGTTGCTACAGTGCTACTGTTTCTATCACTACTATTACTACAACTACTACTACTACTCCTCCTACTACTTCTGTTACTTTTACTGCTACTAATTCTACAACTACTACTAATGTTTATTCAACAACAACTACTTCTAATACTACCACTAATTCTACTACTTCTACTACTCCTACTAGTACTACTGCTACTGCTGCAATTATTGCTATGACTACTAAGATGCTACTGCTAATACTACTACTACTACAACTATTGCTACTACTCCTACTACTACTATTGCTACTACTACTATAACTACTACAACACCTATTATCACTGCAACTACTGCTACGACTGCTACTTATTATATTAGTACTATTGCTAGAACACCTACAACTAGTTCTACCACTACAACCACTAGTTCTATTTCTAATGCTACAACTACAACTATGACTAGTGCTACTGCAGCTGCTGCTACTGCATCTACTACAACACTACAACTGGTACTCCTACTACTAGTATTGCTCCAAGTACTACTATAATCACCACTGCTGCTACTGTGACTACTGCGACTACTACTATTACTACTCCTCTTACTACTACTACTACTACTTCTACTACTGTTGATGTTGCTGCTGCTGCGACTACTGCTACTACTGGTACTGCTATTGCTTTCGTTGCTATTGCTACCACTACTACTAGTACTACTACTATAACTACTAATACGATTGCCACTACTGCTACTACTATAAGTACTTCTCCTACTACTATTGCTGCTACTACCACAAGCACTCCTCCTCCTACTACTACTACTGCTACTACTACTACTACAACAACTGCTACTACTACTACTACTGCTACTACTACAGCTACAACAACTGCTAGTACTATTGCTGCTGTTACTACTGCTACAGCTATGACTACTATTTCTCCAACTACTACTGCAACTGCAACTTGGATCACTGCTACTACTACTACTATAGCTTCTACCACAACTGCTGCTATTATCGCTACTACAACTTCTACTACTATTACTACTACTGGTACCACAACTACTACCCTTGCTACTATTGCGGCTATTGCTACTACTACTACTCCTCCTGCTACTACTACTTATATTACTACTACAACTATTACTACTACTACTACTTCTACGACTACTACTAATACTACTACTACTCTTTTCGTTTCTACTACATTTAGTACTACTACAACTACAACTACTGCTACTATTGCCACTACTACTGCAGGTACTGCTACTACTACTGCTACTTCTCCTACTTCTACGGCTACTACTAATACTACAATTGCTATTAGTATTATAACTACTACAAAAACAACTACTACAACAACTGCTACTGCTCCTACTACTGCTGCGGCTACTACTACTAACGCTTCTACTACTACCTCTCCTCCTCCTACTAGTACAACAACTACTAGAACTACTACTACTACTACAAATACTACTATGACTGCTGCTACTATTTGTTCTACTCCTACTGCTAATATTACTACTGCTACTCCTCCTACTACTGCTACTACTTTTAATATTTTCATTGGTGATTCTGCTACTACTACTGCTACTACTACTGCTTCTCCTACAATAACAGCAACGGCTACTCCTACTACTACAACTATTGCTCCACTTACAACTGCTACTACCTCTATTACTTCTGCTACTGCTGCAACTGCTACTACTACGACTGCTACTACTACTACTACTAGTAATACAGCTCCATCTACTATTGCTACTCCTACTACTACTTCTACTACTATAGCTACGATTACTGCTACTACTGCACCAGCTACTGCTACGACTACGCCAACTACTACTGCTACTAGAACTACTTCTACAACTACTACGGCTACTACTACTCCTACTATGACTACAGTTCCTACTATTTCTATATCTCCTACTACTACTCTTGCTACAACTACTTCTACTGCTCCTACTACTACTACCACCACTACAACAACCACTGCTACTTCGACCACTACTACTACTAATACTGCGGCTACCACAGTAGCTATTACTACTTCTACTACAACTACTTCTAATACTACTGCTGCTACTAATTCTACTACTACTATGGCTGCTATGACTGCTACAATTACAACAACAACAACTACTACTACTTCTGCTACTACTGCTACTACTACTACCACTACTACTATTACTACTTCTGCTACTAATTCTACTACCTACTATGGCTGCTATGACTGCTACAATTACAACAACAACAACTACTACTACTTCTGCTACTACTGCTACTACTACTACCACTACTACTATTACTACTTCTGCTACTAATACTACTACTACTACTACAACTACTACTACTACTGCAACTCCTACTACTACTACTACTACCACCACCACTACTTCGACTACTATTTCTTCTACCACTACTTCGACTACTATTTCTTCTACCACTGCTACTACTACTACAACTATTGTTGTTGTTGCTCGAACCACTACAACTACTGCTATATCTTCTACTATAGCTAGTACTACCACTGTTATAGCTTATACTGCTACTTCTCCTACTCCGACTACTAATACTACTCCGGCTACTACTTCTACTACAACCACTAGTACAATAACTACTACTACTACTTCTACTGTGGCTACCTCTTTCGCTATTACTACTACTACTACCACTACTACGGCTACTACTTCTATTGCTGCTACGATTGCAATGACTACTATGACTACTAGTACTACTACAACTACTACTTTAGCCACTATTTCTATTACTAATACTACTACTACATCTACTACTTCTACTATTACTACCCCTACTAGTACTACTACTACTACTACAACAACAACAACAACAACAATAATAATAACTACTACTGCTGCTACTGCTGCTACTACTACTACTACTACCACTACTACTACTACTATTGCTACTACGACTAACACTACTTATGCTACTGCTATAGATACTGCTTCAACTTCTACTTCTCCGATTACAACTACTTCTACTACTACTACTACTACTACTACTACTACTTCTACTACTTGAACTACTACTACTACTACTACTACTACTACTACCAGTACTACTACTGCTACTACTATTATGAGCATTACAACTACTTTTAATTCTACTATTACTAATAATTCTGCTGCTACTACTGCTACTACCAATACGACTACTACTACTGCAACTCCAACTAGGGCTACAAATACTACTTTGACTACTACTACAACTACTAACACCACTATTACTAGTACTACTACTACAACTGCGACTACAGCTACTACTTAAACTGCTACTACTACTACTACTGCTACAACCACCACTGCCACTGCTACTACTTCGATGTCCATGACTACTACTAATAATACTACAACTCTTGCTACTACTACCGTTGTTGCTGCTGCTACTACTATAATAACAACTACCACTATCGCCACTACTGCTACTACTGCTTCTGCTACAAAAATAACTACTACTGCTACTGCTGCTACTGCTACCAATACTACTAGTACTGCTACTCCTACTATTACTACTTCTCCTCCCACTACAATTTCTGGTACTACTACAGCAACTTCTGTGACTACTACCATTGTTACTATAACTTCTACTACTTCTACTTTCACTGCTGTTACTTCTACTACTACTACTACTGTTACTACTTCTACTACTACTGCTGATTCAACAGCAACTACAGGAACCATTACCACTACTACTTCTTGTGCCACTACTACTACTACTACTACTACTACTTCTACTACTACTACTACTCCTGCAACTACAACTACTACCGCCACAACAGCTACTACTTCTACTACTACTGCTTCTCCTACTACTACTGCTGCTACTAGAACTACTAAGACTACTACTACTATTGGTGCTACTACAACTAGTACTACTACTTCAGCTTCTACAACTACTACCACTTCTACTATTGCTACTACTACTACTACTCCTACCACTACTGCTAATACTACTACTACTACTTCTGCTACTATTTCCACTACTCCTACTACTACTAATGCTACTACTGCAATTTTAGCTACTACTCCTATTGATGCTACTACTACTAATACTACTGATGCTACCACTACTACTGGTACAACTGCTACTTCTGTTAGTACTACTACGACTAGTCCAACTACTACTGCTGCTGCTACTGTTGCTGCTACTGCTGCTGCTACTACTACTGCCACTACTACTAATACTACTGCTGCCACTATGACTATTGCTACAACTTGTATTACTACTACTACAACTAGTACTACTTTTGTTGTTGTTATTGCTGCTACTTCTGCTACTATTACTTCTCATACAACAACAACTACATCGACTACTATTTTTACTACTACTATTACTTCTACTACAATAACAACTATGTCAACGACTACTACTACTGCTGCTGCTGCTACTGCTACTACTACTTCAACTACTACTATTAGTAGTACTACTACTGCTGCTGCTGCTGCTGCTACAACAAATACTACTACTACAGCTACTACTACTAATACTACTGTTAAGACTACTACTATTTCTACTACTACTATAACTACTACGACTACTACTGCTACAACTACTGCTATTGCTGCTACTACTACTACTAATACTACTACTGCCACTACTACTACTACTACTACTTCTGCTACTACTACTGCTACTACTAATACTACTACTATTACAACCACTATTACTACTTCTCCTACTACAATAACTACTACTACTACTACTACTTCTACGCTGCAGCTGATTCTTCTAATAATACTACTACTACTGTTGCTGCTTCTACTGCCACTACTACTACTAATAATACTACTACTACTACAACTACTACTACTTCTACTACCAGTACTACTGTGACAGCCGCTAATGTTGCCACTACATCTACTGCTATAGTACTACATCTTTAACTACTTTTACTATCGTTACTACTATTGATTTTGCTACTACAGCTACCACTATTGCTACTGCTTCTACCGCTACAACTACTTTTGCTGCTACGACTACTACTACTTCTCATACTTCTGCTGCTCCTGCTACTACTATAGCAACTACTACTACTACTCCTACTTCTACTTCTATTGCTTCTACAATTACTTCTACTACTACTCTGACTACTAAAAGTACTACTACTACTTCTACTGCTACTACTACTGTTACAAATGCTACTATCGCTACCACCACTGCTACTGCTACAATTGCTACTACTGCTACTACTACAACTTCTACTACTGCCCATGCCACTACATCTACTATTGCTACTACAACTACTACTCCTGCTACTTCTACTTCTACTAATACTACTACTACTACCACTATTTTTGCTTCTACTACTCTTACTACTACTACTACTATGACTACTATTACTATTGCTACTAGTCCGGCTACACTGCGGCTGTTGCTGCTATGGCTACTGCTAATACTACAGTTGCCTTTCCTACTTCTATGACTACTACTACTACTATAGCTACTGTTACTACTGTTATTACTGTAACTAATACTACTACTATAACAACTACTACAACAACTTGTGCTACGTCTACTAGTACTACTGCTACTATTACTAATACTACCATTATTGCTCCTACTACTACTAGTACGACTGATACAACTACAACTACTACTATAACTACTACCACTACAATAACAACAACAACTAAAAGTACTACTACTGCTTCTACTGCTATTATGGCTACCACGACTACTACTACAACTACTTCTACTATTGCTACTACTTTTGCTACTATTGCTGCTACTACTACTACTTCTACTACTACTACAACTACTAAAACTAGTACTACAACTACTATGACTACTACTACTACTGCTGCTGCTAGTATTGTTACTACTGCTACTATTACTATTACTACTACTACTACTACTACTACTACTACTACTACTACTACTACTACTACTACTACTACTACTATGACAACAATAACTTCTACTACTACTACTATTGCTGCTGCTACTATTACTGATACTACTACTATTGCTGCTGCTACTATTACTGATACTACTAGTACTACTATTTCTACTACTATAATTGCAACTGCTGCTACTGCTACTCCTCCAATTGCGACTTCTCCTACTATTATGACTACAGCTACTACTACTATGACTGCCACTACTATTGCTACAACAACAACAACTACTACTACTAGTACTACTAAATCTGCTACTTCCACTACTTCTGCTTCAGCTACTTCTTCTTATACTACTACTACTACTACAACTACTATTGTTGCTGCAACTACTACAAGTACTACTTTTACTACTTTTGCTACTACTTTTACTACTATTGCTGCTACTAGTATTACAGCGACTGCTGCTAGTACTGCTGCTACTACAACTACTGTAACTTGTTCTACAACTACAACTACTACTACATCTACTACTACTTCACCTACTACTACTACTGATGCTACTATAACTACTGCTACTGCTTCTACTGATACTACTGCTGCTACTACTACGACCACTACTACAACAGCTACTACTATTACAACTTCTGCTTAACCTACTACTTCACCTGCTACTACTACTTCTGTTACTACTACTACTACTACTACTACTACTACTACTACTACTACAAATAATACTATAACTACTACTATAATAAATACTGTAACTACTACTACAACAACTACCACTGCTTCTATTAATACTATTACTACTACAACTACTACTACCAATACTACTACAACTACTATTACTTCTCCTACTACTGCTACTACTGGTTCTATAGCTACTACTAATGGTACTACTAGGGCTAATACTACTATTGTGACTACAATTACTGTTACTACTGATACTATTAATACTACTACCACTTCTACTGCTGCTGCTACTACTACTGCTACTTCTTCTGCTACTACCACTGCTACTACTTCTACTGTTACAACAACTACTACTACTATGGAAACTAATACTCTAGCTGCTGCTACTACAACCACTACTACTACTAAAGCTTCAACTACTACTGCTACTAATGCTACAACTAATGCTAGTACTACTACCTCTACTACTGCTACTACTACTACTAATAATGCTGCAACTAATGCTAGTACTACTACCTCTACTATTGCTACTACTACTGCTACTACAACTACACTCCTACTATAACTACTTATACCACTACTACAACTACTACTACTCCTACTACTATCACTACTACTACTATTGTTGCTGCTATAACTACTTCTACTATAACTACTACTACGACTACTACTTCTACTACTACTACCACCACCACCACCACCACCACCACCACCACCACCACCACCACCACTACTACTACTGCTACTACTACTACTATTGCTACTACTAGTAGTAGTAGGACTACGAATACTACTACTCGTATTACTGCCCCTACTACTAGTAGCGATAGCTGTTGTTGTTGTAGTAGCAGAAGTAGTACCAGAAGTAATTACAGAAGTGGTGGTAGTCATAACAGCCGTAGCAGTTTTAGTTGTAGTAGTAGTAGCAGAAGAGTAGTAGTAGTAGTGGTAGTAGCTGTAGTAGTAGGAGTACAAGTAGTAATAGTAGTGGTAGTAGTAATAGTATTAGTAGTAGTAGTAGATGTAGTAGTATTAGCATATGTAGTAGAACTAGTACTAGTAGTCACAGTAGTAGTAGCAATAGTAGTAGTAGTAGTGCCAGCAGTAGTAGTAAAAATTATAGCAGAAGTAGTGGTGGTAGTTGTAGCAGTAGCAGTAGCAGTACTAGCGGTCCTTGTTGTTGTTGTAGTAGGAGTAGAAGTATAGAAGTAGCAGTATTAGTAGCAATAGTAGTAGTCGCATATGTAGCAGCAGTAGTAGCAATATGAGTAGTGGTAGTAGTAGAAGCAGTAGAAGTAGAAGTAGCAGTAGTAGCAGTAGTGGCAATAGTGGTAGTAGTAGATACAATAATAGTAGTACCAGCAGTAGTAGTAGCAGTTGTAGCAGCAGTAGTAGTAGCAGTAGTAACAGATAGGAGTACAAGCAACTGCAGTACTAGTAGTAGCTGCAGTAGCAGAAGTAGCTGTAGTAGTAGTAGCTCGATTAGTAGTTGTAGCTGAAGTGGTAGTTGTTGCACTGCAGTAGCAGCTGTAGTGGTAATAGTAATAGTAGTTGTATGAGTAGTAGTAGTTGCAGCAGCAATACTAGTAGTAGCAATAGTAATTGTAGTAGTAGTAGCAGTATTACCAACAGAAGAAGCAGTTGTAGAAGTAGTAGCAATAGTCGTAGTAGTACTAGTAACAATAGAAATGGCAATAGTAGTGGTATTTCTAGTAGGAGTAGTAGTAGCAGTAGTAGTGGTCGTATTAGTAGTAGCGAGAGTAGTTGTAAAAACTATAGTTGTAGTAGTAGTAGTAGCAGCAACATTAGTCGTAGCGATTGTAGCAGCTATAGTAGTAGTAGTAGTATTAGTAGTAGAAGAAGATGAAGTTGTCACAGTAGTAGTAGCAGCAACAATAGTAGTAGTGGTAAGAGCAGCTGTATTAGTAGTAGTAGTAGTTGTTGTTGTAGTAGTAGTTGTAGCAGTAGTAGTACTAGCCGTAGTAATAATAGTTGTAGCAATAGTTGTAGTAGTAGTAGCAGTAGCAGTAGTAGTCATAGTAGCAATAGCAGTAGTAGTAGTAGTAGTTGAAGTTGTAGTTATTGTAATAATCATAGTAGTAGTAGTTGTAGTCGTAGTAGTGGCGGTAGTAGTTGGTATAGTGGTAGTTGTTGCAGAAGTATTTGTAGTTTTAGTAGTAGTAGTAGTGGTAGGAGTTGTAGTAATAGCAGCAGTAGTAGTAGTAATAGAAGCAATATTAGTAGTTGCAAAAGGAGTAGTAGTAGCATTAGAAGTAGTAATAGCAATGGTTGTATTAGTAGCGGTAGTAGTAGCCGTAGTAGTAGTAGTTGTTGTAGTATAAATAGTAGCAGTAAGTAGTAGTAGGAATAGTTCAAGAAGTAATAGTTGTTGTAGTAGTAGCAATAGTAGTTGTAGTTATAGCGGTCAAAGTAGTAGTTGGAGAACGAGGAGTGGAAGTTGTCGTAGAAGTAGTAGTAGTTTGAGACTCCTATTGCTACTACAAATCTTACTACTACTATCCTAACTCCAACTACTAATACTCCTATTACTACTACTAGTACGATTTATACAATTACTATTACTACTATAGTTGCTACTACGCATGCTCCTACCACTACTATTATTACTATTACTACTACTACTACTACTACTACTACTACAACTACTACTTCTACGACTAGTACAATTGCTGCTACTACTACTCCCACGACGGGTACTACCACTACTAACAATAACACTACCACTACTACTACTACTCCCATGACGGGTACTACCACTACTAACAATAACACTACTACTACTACAACAATAAGTACTACTACTACTGTTGCTCCTACTATTACTAATACTACTACTCCTACTACAACTACTATGACAACTGCTGCTGCTAGTGCTACTGCTTCTTCTGTTGTTACTTCTCCTACTATTATGACTACTGCTACAACAACTCAGACTACCACTACTATTTCTATAATGGCTGTAGTAGTACTACTAGTAGTAGTTGCTGTAGTAGTAGCAGTAGCGCCAGTTGTAGTAGCAAAAGTTATAGCAAAAGTAGCTGTAGTAGTAGTAGCAGTAGTAGCGGTAGTAGTTCTTCTTGTTGTAGGAGTAATAGAAGTAGAAGTAGCATCAGCAGCAGTAGCTGTAGCATACATAGTTGCAGTAGTAGTAGCAATAGTAGCAGCAGCGGTAGTGGTAGTAGTAGAAGCAGGAGAAGTAGAAGTAGCAGTAGTAGCAATAGTAGCACAGTGGTAGCAGTAGAAGCAACAATAGTTGTACTAGTAGTAGTAGGAGCAATAACAGTAATTGTAGTACAAGCAACAACAACATTAGTAGTAGCCGCAACAGCAGAAGTAGTAGTAGTAGTAGTAGCTAGATTAGTAGTAGTAGCAGAAGTGGTAGTTGTTGCTGCTGGAACAGTAGCTGTAGTGGTCGAAGTATAGAAGCTAATACAGAAAAGTAGAATCCTGTTGTACAGTACAGTAGTAGCGAGAGCTACGAAATAAGAAGTCAAAGCCTAGCAAGAGGACGAGCCTAGCCAAAGGACGAGCTACCAGCCTATGACAGCGACGTCTTTTGGAGTCTTCTGTAAAGGCTATGCCTTAGGATATAAAAGGCGACGCCATTAGGATAGATATCTTTTGGAGTCTTCTGTAAAGGCTACGCCTTAGGATATAAGGCTACGCCTAGGACAAGACTTCCCTTGGAGTCTTATGTAAAGGCTATAGGCCTACTCTAGTATAGGTTACTATTATGCTGATGTAAGCGCTTAGCTCATACCACCAGCTGATGTGAGCGCTTACATCACCGTGCCCTCTATATAAGGGGCATGCCTCCATTGTAAATAAACATCGCAGAAATCCTAGAAAACGCAGAAACTTGAGAAGTTGCAATAAGAATCCGAGAGTTTCTCCATATCTTCTCCTTATTTCTTGTTGCTACTTTCCTTCTTGAAAAAGAGCTTCCGCGACCTCGAACACTTCGGCGAGCATCGCCGGCGTTAGGAAGGTCGATTTCATGGTATCAGAGCTAGCTAAAGATATGGCAGAGTAGAACCCCCAAGAGGTCAAGGTGCCAAGAGTGCGAGGTAAGGGTCGTACTTACACAAATCCTGATTTTCACTACTGTGTTAAGATGTTGTGTTAAGATTTCATAAGTGCTATCTTTTCCTTTGTGGTAATTTGCGGATTAGAATTAAGCATGGTTTTTACTGACTGGGTGAAGAGCTGTGTGTAAGGAAAAAGGACAGGTCCTAACTTGGCCGTGAAGGCGAGTGGCCGTGAGTAAGCCCAAGGGCACACCTGTATGATCCTGAAGCATTGTTTTAATCCAGTAAGGAATTGCCATGTTTAACCTAATACGGGAATTTATCCTTGGGAAATTATGGTAACTGTGAACTTTTAGCCCATATGTCTGAAGCATGGGAAAATCCATTCAGGAGGGGTATGAACGTTCCCGAACCTCTAGCCTTGAGTATCTTGACCTTGCTTTAGTAACAAAAGTTTCCACCAATCAACTAGCTTAGAACTTGTCTGTTATTTACTACAAAACCTGTATTGCATCAGAAGAACTTAAGAAAACTTTTCGAACTGCATCAAGCTTGCACACAGGAGATCTCGAGGCTCGAGATTTCTCTGAGGACTTTAACAACTGCAGTCCTAGACAGCAGGCCCCCCCCTTTTCAAAACAGGAGGCCCGAGAACTAGTACTTGAAGGCTGATGGCTGACTACCTGCCTACCCCACGGGAAGACTACTACAATTGGTGTTATCAGGACCAGCAAAGCTACCAACAATCCTATGAGTACGAGGCTCCAGAGGAGGAGTACTTCACCAGAGGAGACAATTACCCTCTAACCTCTTCTTATTACAGGCCTTTTCACAACACCAACTATGTGGAGATCCCTTTTAATGCGCAGTATCTACAAGAACTGCAAGAAGCAGAACGCAAAAAGAACCGTCACTCCTCTTTATCAACCCAAAGTCTGCACAGCTCCCTCGAACCACCTGAGCAGGAGAAAGCAGTTTGTGTTCTGGAGAACGAGAAGGAGGGTATCGCCCTCAGGTAACGCTGCCTTACTTCCAAGGAAAATGTTCTCATTCTTGGCAGCATAATGACTTCGTGCAGCCACGAGAAGAAAAGTGCGTGTGTTGCAAGATCCAAACAATGCAGCGGGCAAGGATTCATTGCCCCAAATGCAAGGTTACTGCCTGTAACCTATGTGGACCCTATTACTTTAAGACAGCGGTCCCAGTTACACCAGCTCCACCAGAACCGTTCCAGAGGCTGATGCAAGAAAGGTGTGAAGGGAAAATTGAACGGCTGGAGAAGGAGGTGGGCTACTACAAAGAAAGAGTCAAGGAATTAGAGCTAGGCGCAAGCCTGCAAAAAGACTCTGAAAAGTTTAAAGAAAAGGAAGCAGAAGCAAGTGAGGAACTGGAGTGCACCAGTATCCTACTACAGGAAAGTGTGTACAAGACAACAGCTGAAGGAGAGGCTCAACCAAAGCCCGAACCAACTGGATTGGGAAATGAAGATGATGAGAAAGAGCCTGATGAGGAGGAACCAGCCAGCATACCTTCTGAAAAGCATGAAGAGGAAGGTAACACTTGTCCCCCTCATAGTGCTACTATTGCAGCAGGCATCAAGGAAGAAGTATCGGAGATGGAGTACCCTGTCCTGCAAAAGCTAGTCGAAGGGCCATCTGAGATGTTGTACACAAGTACATTAACCTCGGCAACATCTCCGAGCAGGCCATACATGCCCCCCACAGATGCTTCAATGGAACCAGGACCACCAGGTTACTCGCCAGCGGCCAACACGACTCCAGCAATATCTAGAACAACAACAGAGTCTGGGCAGCGGAACCAAGGAAGTTTCCGAAGAGGCTTCCTCAATAAAATGTGGACCCTACCATCCGCACAGCAGAACAAAGGAGCCCTCTTGATAAAACCCGAACAGCTCGGGCTATGTGAGGAGACTTTTGCAAGAAGGGAAGAACCAAGCATGACCAACTCTGAAGAGGTAACAAACCCCCGTGGTATGCTAAATCAAATGACTACGCTCTTTATGCTAGAAATCGAAGACAAGCACCAAAGCTGCCCTCGCTACGAAAGGGAATCACTACAGCAACTCCACTGCGGGCAGTTCAAACAGACGATTAAAGAGCAACACGGCTACATCTCATGGTGCGAAGAGGAGATCACCCAGCTACAAGAAACGCCGCAAGATCCAAACACTACAAATCTAAAGAAGGCCAGGAAAAAGAAGAAGAAGAATACTCTTACAACTGCTATGACGAATCAAGAACCAGGAGGACCAAGAAAGGACACAGAATCTGACATTCTAGAAGGGGCTGTGTTTAACCCCCTTCCAGATAAAGGAGGCATCCATGCCTTTGGCAAGAAGAAGGAATGGGATACCCTAGGGGAACCCAGTGGTAAGTTTGATTATTATGTCCGATACTCACCACCCCCATCATTCTACTTGCCTTTTCCCAAGGCCAGCGAAGCTACTGGCTGGAACTATGAGGAAGGATCAGCTAAGGGAAAGAAACCTGCCAACTCCTCAATAAACAATGAAGCAAATGCCCCGCAGGACAATACAGCAACAGAAGCTGAAATACTCCGTCTGAAGGAAGTCAGCCACGGAGAGGTCAAAGAGGCATATCACCTTCCACAAGAAGAGGAGGATCAATGCCAAGGGAAGAAGCAGAGGAAAAGAAAGTGTTGCATTGCTTCAACTTAAATGAAGAAACCTACAATCTGGCTGATGAGGTAATGCTTTTCCCTAACACAAAGAATGAAGAGCCTTATGTCATAATTATCAAGAAGATTTTCCAAGACAAGGATGGAAGAATATGCTTTACTGGGCAATGGTTATATCGCCCGGAAGAAGCATGCCTGATTGATGGGAGTACAAGGAGATTCAGGGATACTAGGGAACTCTTTTATAGTTTCCACACTACTATACTCCCTATAGAATCTATCATGCACAAATGTGTGGTTCATTACATCCCACGAAACAAGCAGCTGCCACTCCGCACAAAGCATCCTGGATTCATTGTGCAGGAAATTTATGACCACACTCAAAAGATTCTAAAGGACCTAGTGACAAATGACTATGACATGAAAAGGCAATGTGAAATTGGGCTCCTGATCGAAAGGACAACAGCACTACTGGATAAACACCCAGAAGCCTTCAGCAATCCGGCTAGCAG
Organism: Trichopus zeylanicus subsp. travancoricus; assembly: GCA_005019695.1. NCBI lineage: Eukaryota > Viridiplantae > Streptophyta > Magnoliopsida > Dioscoreales > Dioscoreaceae > Trichopus > Trichopus zeylanicus. The sequence continues at coordinate 12,610 of RXID01019341.1, read as the reverse complement.
CTTGCAGAACACTCACAACACCAAGGTGAAGCAGCTACACTCCAACGCAACAGCAAGCGGAAGGATCAGCCGCACAGGAGAAGAAAACCGCCCACAAAGAGGCACATACTGCATGCACCAAACAATGCGAAAGGTGAAACTCCATTGCCCCAAATGCAAGCTTATGCAGGAGCAACGATACTATATTGCATGGTGCGAGGGAGAAATTGAGCGGCTGATGAAAGAAGTCGAAGGGAGAGCACAGGAGTTAGAAGCAGACCTGCACGAACACTATAAGAAAAAGGGAGAAAAATCGGCAGCAGAACCAGCGGAAGGACAAAGACATACTAATGTTCTATTCCCAGCAAGTGCAATAGACAGAGCAACCCAGCTCAACTCGGAACCAAGAATGGTAAACAACATGCTCTATAGTATGCTTATTGTACTTGAAATACCAAATCTTCCCAGGTTCCAAGTACAAGCAATACTAGACACAGGAGCTACCACGTGCTGCATTGATGAAGCATCAGTACCACCTGAAGCACTGGCACCAACTAATTGCATCATACAAGTCAACGGAGTCAACTCTCAACAAATGACGAACAGGAGACTCAAGCAGGGAAAGATGTACATCGGAGGTAGCAGCTTCCAAATCCCCTGCACATACAGTTTCCACATAAAGCCAAAGACTGGAATCCACTTCATTCTTGGATGCAACTTCTTGCGAACTATGGATGGGGGAGTACGTATACAAGGTAATACGGTTACCTTTCATACTACCCCTGTGCAAGCAAAGAAGGCCACAGCTATGGACAATCTGGAAGAGGCCCTAGCACCAGCAAACGGCACCCCACTGAACATCGCCACTACCCGTAGCAGGCAGAGCGTGGTGGGAAGTATAGCTACCACTGACCCGTAGCAGGCGGAGCGTGGTGGGAAGTATAGAAGCTAATACAGGAAAGTAGGTTCCTGTTGTACAGTACGTAGTAGCTATAGCTACGAAATAAGAAGGCAAAGCCTAGCAAGAGGACGAGCCTAGCCAAAGGACGAGCTACCAGCCTATGACAGCGACGTCTTTTGGAGTCTTCTGTAAAGGCTATGCCTTAGGATATAAAGGCTACGCCTTAGGATAAGCTATCTTTTGGAGTCTTCTGTAAAGGCTACGCCTTAGGATATAAAGGCTACACCTTGGACAAGACTTCCCTTGGAGTCTTATGTAAAGGCTATAGGCCTACTCTAGTATAGGTAACTATTATGCTGATGTAAGCGCTTAGCTCATACCACCAGCTGATGTGAGCGCTTACATCACCGTGCCCTCTATATAAGGGGCACGCCTCCATTGTAAATGAGCATCGAAAAATAATCGCAGAGAAGATATAAAGGCTACGCCTTAGGATAAGATCTCTTTTGGAGTCTTTTGTAAAGGCTACGCCTTAGGATATAAAGGCTATGCCTAGGACAAGACTTCCCTTGGAGTATTATGTAAAGGCTATAGGCCTACCCTAGCATAGGTTACTATTATGCTGATGTAAGCGCTTAGCTCATACCACCAGCTGATGTGAGCGCTTACATCACCGTGCCCTCTATATAAGGGGCACGCCTCCATTGTAAATGACAATCGAAGAAATCAAAAAACAATCGCAGAGAAGTTGCAATAAGAATCCGATAGTTTCTCCATATCTTCTCCTTATTTCTTGTTGCTACTTTCATTCTTGAAAAGGAGCTTCCGCGACCTCGAACGATTCGGCGAGCATCGCCGGCGTTAGGAAGGTCGATTTCATGGTATCAGAGCTAGCTAAAGATATGGCGGAGTAGAACCCCCAAGAGGTCAAGGTGCCAAGAGTGCGAGGTAAGGGTCGTACTTACCCAAATCCTGATTTTCACTACTGTGTTAATATGTTGTGTTAAGATTTCATAAGTGCTATCTTTTCCTTTGTGGTAATTTGCGGATTAGAATTAAGCATGGTTTTGACTGACTGGATGAAGAGCTTTGTGTAAGGAAAAAGGACAGGTCCTAACTTGGCAGTGAAGGCGAGTGGCCGTGAGTAAGCCCAAGGGCACACCTGTATGATCCTGAAGCGTTGCTTTAATCTAGTAAGGAATTGTCATGTTTAACCTAATACTGAAATTTATCCTTGGGAAATTGTGGTAACTGTGAACTTTTAGCCCATATGTCTGAAGCATGGGAAAAATCCATTCAGGAGGGGTATGAACGTTCCCGAACCTCTAGCCTTGAGTATCTTGACCTGGCTTTAGTAACAAAAGTTTCCACCAATCAACTAGCTCATAACTTGTCTGTGATTTACGACAAAACCTGTATTGCATCAAGAGTTAACTTAAAGAATTTAAAACAACTCTTTGAACTGCATCACGCTTGCACACAAGAGATCTCGAGGCTCGAGATTTCTCTGAAGACTTTAACAACTGCAGTCCTAGACAGCAGGCCCCTTTCAAAACAAGAGGCCCGAGGACTCGTACTCGAGGCATTCAGGCAACAACCCCAGCAAAGAGAACCAGGCGACAGCCTTGAACGGCAGGACAAGCTTCTCCAACAGCACGAGAGGCGCACACGAAGGCCTCAGGAGGCACGAGGCAAACTAAGGGTCTTTCGGGATCCTTACCAGATACTAGCTGAGGAAGTGCAAAAGCTTGGAGGCGATGGCCCCAGGAACCAACACCCAGTTGGTTTACAAAGGGCTACCTATCCCAGCATCATCTCCGATGTGCGAAGATCAGATTCGGGGATACCGGAGGAGCCACAGGCACCTTCATACGGCTCAACAAACAACTAGGAGAATGGGTAGACTCCTGATAGGGAGAAACACCACGCAGGACACACTAGAGCAGTAGATCGATCCTCAGGTACAGTTAAAGCTATCAATGCAGGAGAGAGCTGCCATAGTTCCAGCGGAGGTCCTGTACCACTCCCGGAAGGACGATGTGCACCATCGGGTGTACACACATAGATCGGAGGAGGCAATCCTCTGTGTCGACAGTGACCAGGTAGACCTCCCATTCATACAGGAGGAAAGCTACCATCAACTACGGCAAAGTGGGATGTAGTACATACACCTCGGTGTGCTGCAACTTCGACTCCAGATCCTACACCGACAGGAGGTTGGTACCATGGCTCTGGTCGTCTTCCGCGACAACCGGTGGGAAGGAAACAAAGCACTACTGGCCACGATGGAGGTGGACCTAGCAAAAGGCAGGCAACTGGTATACGTGATACCAAACGTCATGATGACTGTCATGGACTTCTACAAGCACGTACAAGTCTCTATCCTAACTAAGGGATACGAGAACTGGCAAAGTGGTGAGTCCAATTTATTAATCACTAGAGGCATGGTAGGAAGGCTCTCGAATACCCCAAACGGAGGCTTTGCCTACGAAATTCAAGGAGTCGTCGACTACCTAGCAAGCCACGGAGTACACGCCCTCCCAGGACGTAGGTACTCAGCAGAGGCGCTGCAAGGGCGCAGCTGGACTGTCCGGCCAACGAAGCTCTCCGCACCAACTCAACCTGAGGAGGTCATGAGGAGGAGCCTCCTTGATGGGAGCATCTCTCTGCGGTTCGGAAGCTACAAGCCGGCAGAAACGCCAAGAAGATCCTGCTACCTCCCAAGAGATGAGGAGGCATTCAATGACGAAGAGGAGCTCAGAACTCCTCATATACTGGCCATCCTGCTGAAGGAAGATGAAGAAGATGAAGAGGAAAGTGACGACGAAAGTTACTTTCATCAGCTCTGCAAAGAGGGGTTCCCTGAAGGAGAAGGAGAGATGGAATATCCAATCAGAGCCCCAAAGTAGGATATATATCCCGACGAGGACGAAGATCCTCCTGAAGGCAGAAGGGACGTGCTTTCCCAACAACCAGATGAAGTCTGGGACACACTAGGGGAGCCTAGTGGGAGGTACGACTACTATGTCAAATATACTCCCCCGGAGTATATCTACTATGGCCCCCCCGAACCCACTGGATGGGGAGACATAGATGACAAGAAAGAGCCTGATGAGGAGGAACCAGCCAGCATACTTTCTGAAAAGCATGAGGAGGAAGGTAACGCTTGTCCCCCTCATAGTGCTAATGTTATTGCAGCAGGCATTGAAGAGGAAGTACCGGAGATGGAGTACCCTGCCCTGCGGAAACTAGCCCAAAGGCTATCTAAGAGGTTGTACACAAGTACACTAACCTCGGCAACATCTCCGAGCGGGCCGTACATGCCGCCCACAGATGCTTCAATGGAACCAGGACCCCCAGGTTACCCACCAGCGGCCAACACGACTCCAACAATATCCAGAATAACAACGGAGTCTGGGCAGCGGAACCAAGGACGTTTCCAAAGAGGCTTCAACAATGAAAGGTGGACCCTACCGTCCGCACAGCAGAACGAAGGAGCCCTCTTGATAATACCCGAACAGCTCGGGCTATTTGAGGAAACATTTGCAAGATGAGAAACCATCACGAGGAACCATGTTGCCGCGCAAGGATTCACTGATGCGCGAGACAAGATTGAATACATGGAAAACCTCCTAGGGGAAACAGCCAGGCTTGCATGGGTACAATGGCGTATGCTATATGGCGAAGAATACCAAGCCATTATTGCAGCCGGAGGAGGAAGGGATGGCACTAAAAACATCCTTTCCCAGATGAGAAGGGTCTTCTCATTGGAGGATCCAGCCCAAGGTTCAACCTTGGCTCAAGACACGGCATACCGGGACTTGGAAAGACTTTCATGTACAAACATGAAAGATATCCTCTTATACATGAATGACTACCTCAGGTTAGCTACCAAAACTGGAAGGTTGTTTATAGGAACGGAGCTATCTGAGAAGTTCTGGTTAAAAATGCCGGGAGACATTGGCCGAAGAATGAAGGCGGCCTTCGATCAGCGGTATCCTGGAGTAAACATCGGGGTAATACCCAGGATACTATTCGCCTACAAATACCTGGAGGAGGAATGCAAAGACGCCGCATTCAAAAGATCCCTCAAGGATCTTTCCTTCTGCAGCAAGATCCCGATCCCAGGCTACTACACCACCGAAAAGAAGTACGGGGTCAGAAAGGCGAAGACATACAAAGGAAAGCCGCACGACACCCACGTGCGCATTGAAAGAAGGAAGCACCTTGTGCGCAACAGACGCTGGAAGTGCTACCTCTGCGGAGACATGGGGCATTTCGCCAGAGAATGCCCTAATGACAGAAAGAACGTAAAACGGGTTGCCATCTTCGAGCAACTAGATGTTCCAGAAAATTATGACTTAATATCTGTGCAGGAAGGAGAGGACCAGAGTGATGCCATATACAGCATCTCAGAAGGGGAGGATCCTCAGAACCTCCACAACTCCCTCCGCCCCCTCATACAACATGAAGTCATATATGTCCTACAGGAACTCGAGGAAGGATGCCAACCGCAAAAGGAAGGGTGCACTAAGCATACCAACGGGCAAAGCTCCATTACCCCAACAACAAGTACTTCTCCCCTGGCACAAGAGGAGTACCCAGCAAAGCCCGTAGGAGCGGCGTTTCTAACCTCCGGAAGGGGCCCAGAGGAGAAACTACACTACCTCGCATTCAGCCTGGATGGCAAAAACTACCATCTTCATGACGAGGTACTACTGGCAACCGAATCGATATATGAAAACCCCTATGTAATTATTATCAAGGGGATTTTCCAAGACAAAGGAGGACAGGTGTCCCTCATAGGACAATGGCTGTACCGCCCAAAGGAAGCACTCACAGAAGAAGGGAGTCAAAGAGAATCCAGGGATACAAGGAAACTTTTCTATAGTTTCCATACTGAGGTAGTCCCTGCAGAGAGCGTCATGCACAACTGTGTGCTTCACTACATCCCACAGGGTGAGCAAGTACCAAGGCGTACCGAGTACCCGGGATTCATCATACAAGAACTCTACGACCACACCAACGGAATTCTCAAGGACATAGCATGTACAGACTATGACAAGGAGCAGCAATCTGAAATCAAGCTGCTTATCCAGAACACAAGGGAGCACCTGACAGGCTCCATGCAACACAGATGGCCAAAGGCATGCACCACAGAACCCACAGCCGGACGACGGTGGGCACCGACACCAACGCAACTGCGGATACTCAACAGCCTTTTCCGTCAAAGTGACAGGCCACCTAGAAAGCGACAAACACAGGACCTGACTTGGGCGCTCAGACTACATGGACCCATCTCTGAAGCCAATATCCGCAAATGGTTCATGAACAAGAGAGCGCGCGACAAGCAGACGCCGACAATACCTACCACTGACCCGTAGCAGGCGGAGCGTGGTGGGAAGTATAGTAGCTAATACAGGAAAGTAGGCTCCTGTTGTACAGTACAGTAGCAGCTAGAGCTACGAAATAAGAAGTCAAAGCCTAGCAAGAGGACGAGCCTAGCCAAAAGACGAGCTACCAGCCTATGACAGCGACGTCTTTTGGAGTCTTCTGTAAAGGCTATGCCTTAGGATATAAAGGCTATGCCTTAGGATAAGATCTCTTTTGGAGTCTTTTGTAAAGGCTACGCCTTAGGATATAAAGGCTATGCCTAGGACAAGACTTCCCTTGGAGTCTTATGTAAAGGCTATCGGCCTACCCTAGTATAGGTTACTATTATGCTGATGTAAGCGCTTAGCTCATACCACCAGCTGATGTGAGCGCTTACATCACCGTGCCCTCTATATAAGGGGCACGCCTCCATTGTAAATGATAATCGAAAAACAATCGCAGAGAAGTTGCAATAAGAATCCGAGAGTTTCTCCATATCTTCTCCTTATTTCTTGTTGCTACTTTCCTCCTCGAAAAAGAGCTTCCGCGACCTCGGAAACCTCGGCGAGCATCGCCGGCGTTAGGAAGGTCGATTTCATGGTATCAGAGCTAGCTAAAGATATGGCGGAGTAGAACCCCCAAGAGGTCAAGGTGCCAAAAGTGCGAGGTAAGGGTCGTAATTACCTAAATCCTGATTTACACTACTGTGTTCAGATTTTGTGTTAAGATTTCATAAGTGCTATCTTTTCCTTTGTGGTATGTTACGGATTAGAATTAAGCATGGTTTTTACTGACTGGGTGAAGAGCTTTGTGTAAGGAAAAAGGACAGGTCCTAACTTGGCAGTAAAGGCGAGTGGCCGTGAGTAAGCCCAAGGGCACACCTGTATGATCCTGAAGCGTTGCTTTAATCTAGTAAGGAATTGCCATGTTTAACCTAATACTGGAATTTATCCTTGGGAAATTGTGGTAACTGTGAACTTTTAGCCCATATGTCTGAAGCATGGGAAAAATCCATTCAGGAGGGGTATGAACGTTCCCGAACCTCTAGCCTTGAGTATCTTGACCTTGCTTTAGTAACAAAAGTTTCCACCACCCAACTAGCTCACAATTTGTCTGTTATTTACGACAAAACCTGTATTGCATCAAGAGTTAACTTAAAGAATTTAAAATAACTCTTTGAACTACATCAAGCTTACACACAACAGATCTCGAGGCTCGAGATTTCTCTGAAGACTTTAACAACTGCAGTCCTAGACAGCAGGCCCCTTTCAAAACAAGAGGCCCGGGGACTCGTACTCGAGGCATTCAGGCAACAACCCCAGCAAAGAGAACCAGGCGACAGCCTTGAATGGCTGGACAAGCTTCTCCAACAGCACGAGAGGCACACACGAAGGCCTCAGGAGGCACGAGGCAAACTAAGGGTCTTTCGGGATCCTTACCAAATACTAGCTGAGGAAGTGCAAAAGCTTGGAGGCGGTGGCCCCAGGAACCAACACCCAGTTGGTTTACAAAGGGCTACCTATCCCAGCACCATCTCCGATGTGCGAAGATCAGATTCGGGGATACCGGAGGAGCCAAAGGCACCTTCATACGGCTCAACAAACAACCAGGAGAATGGGTAGACTCCTAATGGGGAGAAACACCCCGCAAGACACACTAGAGCAGCAGATCGATCCTCAGGTACAATTAAAACTATCAATGCAGGAGAGAGCTGCCATAGTTCCAGCGGAGGTTCTGTACCACTCCCGGAAGGACGATGTGCACCATCGGGTGTACACACATAGATCGGAGGAGGCAATCCTCTGTGTCGACAATGACCAGGTAGACCTCCCATTCATACAGGAGGAAAGCTACCATCAACTCCGGCAAAGCGGGATGCAGTACATACACCTCGGTGTACTGCAACTTCGACTCCAGATCCTACACCGACAGGAGGTTGGTACAATGGCCCTGGTCGTCTTCCGTGACAACCGGTGGGAAGGAAACAAAGCACTACTGGCCACGATGGAGGTGGACCTAGCAAAAGGCAGTCAACTGGTATACGTGATACCAAACGTCATGATGACTGTCATGTACTTCTACAAGCACGTACAAGTCTCTATCCTAACTAAGGGATACGAGAACTGGCAAAGTGGTGAGTCCAATTTATTAATCACTAGAGGCATGGTAGGAAGGCTCTCGAATACCCCAAACGTAGGCTTTGCCTACGCAATTCAAGGAGTCGTCGACTACCTAGCAAGCCACGGAGTACACGCCCTCCCAGGACGTAGGTACTCAGCAGAGGCGCTGCAAGGACGCAGCTGGACTGTCCGGCCAACGAAGCTCTCCGCACCGACTCAACCTGAGGAGGTCATGAGCAGGAGCCTCCTTGATGGGAGCATCTCTCTGCGGTTCGGAAGCTACAGGCCGGCAGAAATGCCAAGAAGATCCTGCTACCTCCCAAGAGATGAGGAGGCATTCAATGACGAAGAGGAGCTCAGAACTCCTCATATAATTGCTGTCCTGCTGAAGGAAGATGAAGAAGATGAAGAGGAAAGTGACGACGAAAGTTACTTTCATCAGCTCTGCAAAGAGGGGTTCCCTGAAGGCGAAGGAGAGATGGAATATCCAATCAGAGCCCCAAAGTGGGATATATATCCCGACGAGGACGAAGATCCTCCTGAAGGCAGAAGGGACGTGCTTTCCCAACAACCAGATGACGTCTGGGACACACTAGGGGAGCCTAGTGGGAGGTACGACTACTATGTCAAATATACTCCCCCGGAGTATATCTACTATGGCCCCCCCGAACCAACTGGATGGGGAGACATAGATGACAAGAAAGAGCCTGATGAGGAGGAACCAGCCAGCATACTTTCTGAAAAGCATGAGGAAGAAGGTAACGCTTGTCCCCCTCATAGTGCTAATGTTATTGCAGCAGGCATTGAAGAGGAAGTACCGGAGATGGAGTACCCTGCCCTGCGGAAACTAGCCCAAAGGCTATCTGAGAGGTTGTACACAAGTACACTAACCTCGGCAACATCTCCGAGCGGGCCGTACATGCCGCCCACAGATGCTTCAATGGAACCAGGACCCCCAGGTTACCCACCAGCGGCCAACACGACTCCAACAATATCCAGAATAACAACGGAGGCTGGGCAGCGGAACCAAGGAAGTTTCCAAAGAGGCTTCAACAATGAAAGGTGGACCCTACCGTCCGCACAGCAGAACGCAGAACGAAGGAGCCCTCTTGATAATACCCGAACAGCTCGGGCTATTTGAGGAAACATTTGCAAGATGGGAAACCATCACGAGGAACCATGTTGCCGCGCAAGGATTCACTGATGCGCGAGACAAGATTGAATACATGGAAAACCTCCTAGGGGAAATAGCCAGGCTTGCATGGGTACAATGGCGTATGCTATATGGCGAAGAATACCAAGCCATTATTGCAGCCGGAGGAGGAAGGGATGGCACTCAAAACATCCTTTCCCAGATGAGAAGGGTCTTCTCATTGGAGGATCCAGCCCAAGGTTCAACCTTGGCTCAAGACACGGCATACCGGGACTGGGAAAGACTTTCATGCACAAACATGAAAGATATACTTTTATACATGAATGACTACCTCAGGTTAGCTACCAAAACTGGAAGGTTGTTTATAGGAACGGAGCTATCTGAGAAGTTCTGGTTAAAAATGCCGGGAGACATTGGCCGAAGAATGAAGGCGGCCTTCGATCAGAGGTATCCTGGAGTAAACATCGGAGTAATACCCAGGATACTATTCGCCTACAAATACCTGGAGGAGGAATGCAAAGACGCCGCATTCAAAAGCTCCCTCAAGGATCTTTCCTTCTGCAGCAAGATCCCGATCCCAGGCTACTACACCACAGAAAAGAAGTACGGGGTCAGAAAGGCGAAGACATACAAAGGAAAGCCGCACGACACCCACGTGCGCATTGAAAGAAGGAAGCACCTTGTGCGCAATAGACGCTGCAAGTGCTACCTCTGCGGAGACCTGGGGCATTTCGCCAGAGAATGCCCTAATGACAGAAAGAACGTAAAACGGGTTGCCATCTTCGAGCAACTAGATGTTCCAGAAAATTATGACTTAATATCTGTGCAGGAAGGAGAGGACCAGAGTGATGCCATATACAGCATCTCAGAAGGGGAGGATCCTCAGAACCTCCACAACTCCCTCCGCCCACTCATACAAAAAGAAGTCATATATGTTCTGCAGGAACTCGAAGAAGGATGCCAACCGCAAAAGGAAGGGTGCACTAGGCATACCAACGGGCAAAGCTCCATTACCCCAACAACAAGTACTTCTCCCCTGGCACAAGAGGAGTACCCAGCAAAGCCCGTAGGAGCGGCGGTCCTAACCTACGGAAGGGGCCCAGAGGAGAAACTACACTACCTCGCATTCAGGCTAGATGGAAAAACCTACCATCTTCATGACGAGGTACTACTGGCGCCCGAATCGATATATGAAAACCCCTATGTAATTATTATCAAGGGGATTTTCCAAGACAAAGGAGGACAGGTGTCCCTCATAGGACAATGGCTGTACCGCCCAAAGGAAGCACTCACAGAAGAAGGGAGTCCAAGAGAATCCAGGGATACAAGGAAACTTTTCTATCGTTTCCATACTGAGGTAGTCCCTGCAGAGAGCGTCATGCACAACTGTGTGGTTCACTACATCCCACAGGGTGAGCAAGTACCAAGGCGTACAGAGTACCCGGGATTCATCATACAAGAACTCTACGACCACACCAACGGAATTCTCAAGGACATAGCATGTGCAGACTATGACAAGGAGCAGCAATCTGAAATCAAGCTGCTTAGCAAGAAAACAAAGGAGCACCTGACAGGCTCCATGCAAAGCAGATGGCCAAAGGCATGCAACACAGAACCCACAGCCGGACGACGGTGGGCACCGACACCAACGCAACTGCGGATACTCAACAGCCTTTTCCGTCAAAGTGACAGGCCACCTAGCAAGCGACAAACACAGGACCTGACTTGGGCGCTCAGACTACATGAACCAATCTCTGAAGCCAATATCCGCAAATGGTTCATGAACAAGAGAGCGCGCGACAAGCAGACGCCGACAATACCTACCACTGACCCGTAGCAGGCGGAGCGTGGTGGGAAGTATAGTAGCTAATACAGGAAAGTAGGCTCCTGTTGTACAGTACAGTAGCAGCTAGAGCTACGAAATAAGAAGTCAAAGCCTAGCAAGAGGACGAGCCTAGCCAACGGACGAGCTACCAGCCTATGAAAGCGACGTCTTTTGGAGTCTTCTGTAAAGGCTATGCCTTAGGATATAAAGGCTACGCCTTAGGATAAATCTCTTTGGGATGTCTTCTGTAAAGGCTACGCCTTCGGATATAAAGGCTACGCCTAGGACAAGACTTCCCTTGGAGTCTTATGTAAAGGCTATAGGCCTACCCTAGCATAGGCTACTATTATGCTGATGTAAGCGCTTAGCTCATACCACCAGCTGATGTGAGCGCTTACATCACCGTGCCCTCTATATAAGGGGCACGCCTCCATTGTAAATGATAATCTGAAGAATCGCAGAAATCTTAGAAATCCAAGTGTTGTGTGAATTTAGCAATAAGAATCCGAGAGTTTTTCCATATCTTCTCCTTATTTCTTGTTGCTACTTTCCTTCTCGAAAAAGAGCTTCCGCGACCTCAGAAACTTCGGCGAGCATCGCCGGCGTTAGGAAGGTCGATTTCAGTAGTAGAAGTAGTTGTAGTAGCAGTTGTAGCATTAGTAGTAGTACCAAAAGAAGTAGCAGCTGTAGTATTAATGGGAGAAGTAGTAGCGCCAGCAATAGTGGTTGTACGAGTAGTAGCAATAGTAGCAATAGTTGTAGTTATAGTAGTAGCAGTAGCATTTGTTGTACTAGTAGTAGTAGTAATAACAAAAGCAGTAGTAGCAGTAGTTGCAAACCTAGTATTGGTAGCAGTAGTAGCCATAGTGGTAGTAGAAGTAGTTATTGTTGTCATTGCAGAAGTAGCAATAGTAGTAGTAATAATAGTAACAATAGTAGTTCCAGTCCTAGTGGTAGCAGTAGTACTAGTAGCAGTAGTAGAAGCAGTAGTATTAGTGGTAGTAGTCGCAATAGTAGTAGTAGTAGTACCAATAGTATTGATAGAAGCAGTAGCAGTCGCAGCAGTACCAGCAATTGTTATAATAATAGTAGTAATAGTAGTAGTATTAGTGTAGTTGTAGTAGTAGTTGTAGTATTAGTGTAACAGTAGAAGTAGTAGTTGGTGAGGTAGCAGTAGTTGCGAAAGTGGTAGTAGTGGTAGAAGCAGTAGCAGTAATAGTGGTAGTAACAGTATTAGTAGTAGTAACTATAGTAGTAGC
>RXID01019340.1:0-18114 GCA_005019695.1 Trichopus zeylanicus subsp. travancoricus | reverse complement strand
TGTAGCATTAGTAGTAGTACCAAAAGAAGTAGCAGCTGTAGTAATAATGGGAGAAGTAGTAGCACCAGCAATAGTGGTTGTATGAGTAGTAGCAATAGTAGCAATAGTTGTAGTTATAGTAGTAGCAGTAGCATTTGTTGTACTAGTAGTAGTAGTAATAACAAAAGCAATAGTAGCAGTAGTTGCAAACCTAGTATTGGTAGCAGTAGTAGCCATAGTGGTAGTAGAAGTAGTTGTTGTTGTCATTGCAGAAGTAGCAATAGTAGTAGTAATAATAGTAACAATAGTAGTACCAGTCCTAGTGGTAGCAGTAGTACTAGTAGCAGTAGTAGAAGCAGTAGTATTAGTGGTAGTAGTCGCAATAGTAGTAGTAGTAGTACTAATAGTATTGATAGAAGCAGTAGCAGTCGTAGCAGTACCAGAAATTATTATAATAATAGTAGTAATAGTAGTAGTATTAGTGTAGTTGTAGTAGTAGTAGTAGTATTAGTGTAGCAGTAGAAGTAGTAGTTGGTGAGGTAGCAGTAGTTGCGAAAGTGGTAGTAGTGGTAGAAGCAGTAACAGTAATAGTGGTAGTAATAGTATTAGTAGTAGTAACTGTAGTAGTAGCAGTAGTAGTGCCAGTAGTAGCAATAGGAGAAGTAGTATTATCTGTAGCAATTGTAGCAAAAGTGGAAGTAGTTGTAGGAGTTACAGTAGTAGTCGTAGTAGAAGCAGCAATAGCAATAGCAGTAGTAGTAGTTGCTATAGTAGTAGTAGTAGTAGTAGTAGTAGTAGTTATGGAGAAGTAGTAGCAGTAGTAGCAGTAGTAGTACTAGTAATAGTAGTAGTACCAGTAGTCATCAAAGCAACCGTACTAGTAGTCGAAGTAGTAGCAGTAGCAGTAGTAGCAGTAATAGAATAAGTAGTTGTTGTAATTACTGTAATAGTATTCGCAGTTGTAGTAGTTGTAGTGGCAGTAGCAGCAGTAGCAACAGTACTAGTAGTAATAGTTGGAGTACTAGCAGCAATAGTTGCAGTAGCAGTAGTAGGAGTAGCAGTTTTAGTCCTAAGAGCAAGAGCAATAGAAGTAGTTGTAGTAGTGATAGCAGCAGAAACTTTAGTAATGGAATTAGTAGTAGTAGCTGCAATAGCAATAGTTCTAGAATTAGTAGTAGTAGTAGTAGTAGTAGTAGTAGTAGGCTCACTAGTAGTAGATGTAGGGGAAGAAGTATTATCAGCAGCAGCTGTAGTAGTAGAAGTTGTTGTAGTATTTGTTGTAGCCGTAGTAGTAGAAGTTGCAGTAGTTTTGGTTATGGTAGTAGTAGCAGCAGCAACTGTAGCAGAAGTTGTAGTAGCAGTAGTTGTAGTAGTAGCAGCAGAAGTAGGAGTAGTAGTAGAAAAAGTTGTAGTACTTGTAGTAGTAGTAGTAGTAGTCATAGTAGTGTTAGCAATAGTAGTAAAACTTGGGGTTGTAGTTGCAGTAGTAGTAGTAGTTGTAGTTGTCATTGTAGTTACAGAAGTGGTAGCAGTACAAGTAACAATAGTAGTGACAGCAATAGTAGTTGCCGCAGTACTAATAGTTGTGGTGGTAGTAGCATTTGTAGTAGTAGTAGCAGTAGTAGCAGCTATAGGAGCGATTGTAGCACTTATAGTAGTACAAGATGTACTACTACTACTAGTAGTAGTAGTAGTAGAAATAGTAGGAGCAATTATAGTTGTAGTAGTAGCTATAATGGCTATAGTATTAGGAGTATCAATAGTAGTAGTAGTGGCTATAGCAGTAGTAGTAGTAGCAAGAGTAGCAGCAGCAGCAGTAGTAGTAGCAATAGGAGTAGTAGGTGCAATAGTAGTAGTAGTTGGAGCAATATTAGTAGTAACGGTAGTAGTAGCAGCTATAGTAGTAATAGTAGCAACAGTATTAGCAATAGTAGGGGAAGTAGTAGTAACAGGAGGAGCAGTACGATTAGTAGTAGCAGTAGCAGTCGCAGTTGCAGTTGCAGTAGTAGAAGTAGTAGTAGTGGCAAAAGTAGTAGCGGTATTATTTCTGAATATAATAGTAGTAGTAGTAGAAGAAGAAGAAGAAGAAGACGCTAGAATAGTAGTAGTAATAGTAGCAATAGGAGTAGAAGATATAGTAGCAGTAGTAATAGTAGTCGGAGAAGTAGTGGTAGTGGTAGTTGTAGTAGAAGTAGTAGCAACAGTAGTAGTAGAAGTTGGAGTAGTAGTTGTACTGTAGCAATAGTAGTAGTTGTTGCAGTAGTTGTAGTCGAAATAGAAGGAGAAATACAAGTAATAGTACCAGTAGTAGTCGTGGTAGTAGTAGTAAAACTAGTAGTAGCTAAAATAATAGTAGTAGTAGAAACAGCAGTAGTAATAGTTATCGTTGTTGTTGTTGTAGTAAAAGTAGTAGTTGTTATTGTAGTTCTAGAAGCAGTTGTAGTAGTAGTGGTAGTAGTAGGAGTAGGAGTAGGAGTAGTAGTAGGAGTAGAGGAGTAGTAGTTATAGTAGTAGTAGCAGTAGTAGCATTAGATGCTAGCGCAGTAGTAGTAGTAGTATTATTAATAGTAGTAGTAGTAGCGATTGTAGCAGTTGTTGTTGTAATAGCAATAGTAGCAGCAGCAGTAACAGTAGTAGTATTTTTAATAGTTGTGGTGGTTGTCTAGCTGTTGTAGCTTAGTAGTAGTAGCTTTTGTAGCAGCAGTAGTAGTACTAGTGGTAGTAGGTGAAGTAGTAGTAATCGTAGTAGCTGTAATAGTAGCATTAGTAGTAGTTGAAGCAGAAGTAGGAGTAGTAATAGTAGTATTAGTAGTTGCAAAAGTAGTAGCAACAGTAGTAGTAGTAGGAGAAGTAGTAGGAGTAGGAGTAGCAGAAGCAATAACCGTATTAGCCACGGTAGCAGCAGCAGTAGTATTTGTATCAATAGCAATATCAGTAATAATGATAACAATTATAGCCTCGACAGTAGTAGTAGTAGGAGAATGAGTAGCATTAGCCGTAACAGCAACTGTATTAGCTGTAGTACTAGTAGTTATTGTTGTAGTAGTTGCATTAGTAGTAGCAGTAGGAGCAGTTGTAGTACTTGTAGTAGTTTTAGTTGTAGTAGTTGTAGTAGTAATAGTAGGAGCAGTAGAAGTTGCAGTAGGAGTGGCAGTAGTAGTAGTAGTAGGAGTATTAGTAGTAGCAGTAGTGGTAGGAGTATTAGCAGAAGTAGTAGTGGTTGTAGTAGTAGTAGTAGTAGTAGAAGTAGTAGTAGTAGCTGGAGAACTAGTAGTAGTAGTAGTAGTAGAAGAAGAAGAAGAAGAAGAAGTAGTCGGAGTAGGAGTAGTAGTTCCAGTAGTCATAGTAGTTGTAGTATTAGTAGCAGTAGTAGCTGTAGCAATCGTGGTAGTAATAGTAGCAGTAGTAGTAGTAGGACCATTTGTAGTACTAGCCGGAGCGATAGCAGTCAAAATTTTACGAGTAGAAGTAGTAGTAGTTGCAGTAGTAGTAGGAGTATTATTAGTAAAAATAATAGGCGTAGCAGTAGTGAAGGAGCAGTAGTTACTGTATTAGTAGTAAAGCCAGCAGCAGTAGTAGTAGTAGGAGTTGTAGGAGCAGTAGTAGTAGTGATTGTAGTGAGAGCAGTAGTAGTAGTAGGAAGAGCAGTAGCAGTAGTGGAAGCAGTAGCAAGAGTAGTAGGGGTAGTCTTAGTAGTAGCAGAACTAGAAGTTGTAGTAGTAGTAGAAGTAGTTGCAGCCACAATAGCAGTATCAGTAGTAACAGTACTAGTAATAGGAATCGCAGGAGTTATTGTAGAAGTGATAGTATTAGTAGTAGTAGTAACAGCAGCAGCAGCAGTAGCAGCAATAGTAGTAATAGTAGAAGTAGTAGTAGCAGCAGTAGCAATAAAAGTAGTAGCAGCTATATTGCTAGTCACAATTGCAGTAGTAGTAGCAGTAGTAGCAGTAGTAATAGTAGCACTAGTAGCAATAGTTGTAGTAGTAGAAGTAGTAGAAGTAGTAGTAGTAGTAACATTAGATTAGTTGTAGCAACAGTAGTAGTAGTAGTAGTTTTTGTTGTTGTAGAAGTAGTACTATTAGCAGTTATTGTTGTTATAGGAGAAGTAGTAGCAATAGTTGTAGTAGTAGTAGTAGTTGTATTAGTAGTTGAAATGGTAGTAGTTGTTGTTGTAGTCATAGTAGTAGCAATAGTAGTAGTAGTAGTAGTAGTAGTAGTAGTAGTAGTAGTAGTAGTAGTAGTAGAAGTAGTAACTGTAGTAGCAATAGTAGCAGTAGTAGTGGCAACCATAGTAGCAGTAGCAGCAATAGCAGTAGTTAAAGTAGTGGTAGCACTAGTAGTAGTAGCAGCCATAGTAGCAGTAGCAGTAGTAGTAGCAGTAGTAGTAGCAGGAGTAGTAGTAGTAGTAGTGGTAGCAGTAGTAGTAGCAGGAGGAGGAGTAGTAGTAGTAGTAGTAGTAGTAGTAGTAGTAATAATAGTAGTAGAAGAAATAGTAGTAGTAGTACTATTACTAACAAAACTAGTAGTAGGAGTAGAAGCAGTAGCTGATATAGTATTAGTTGGAGCAGCAAAAGTCATAGTAGCAATTTCAGTAGCTATAGTAATAGTAGTAGGAGAAGTAGGAGTAGTAGCAGCAGCAGTAGAAGTAGTGGTGGTGGTAATTATAGTAGCTGTAGTAGCAGAAGTAGCAGTCGATGTAGTGGAAGCAGAGTAGTAGTAGTTGCCATAGCAGCCGTAGTAGTAGTCATAGTAGCAGCAGCAGCAGCAGCAGTAGTAGTAGGTGTAGTAGTAGCAGTCGTAGCAGTAGTAGCAATAGTTGAAGTAGTAGTGTATTAGTAACAATAGTAGTTCGATTGGTAGTATTAGCAGCCATAGTAGCAATAGTAGCTGTTGTGGCAGTAGTATTTGCAGTTGTAGTAGTAGCAGTTGCAGCAGTTGCTTCTATTGCTGTAGTAGCTAGAGTAGTAGTAGTAGTAGTGGTGGTGGTGGTAGCAGTAGCAGCGATAGTAGCTGTAGGAGTAGTAGTCGTAGCAGTAGTAGTGGGAGTATTAGCAGCAATAGTAGTCATTGTAGTAGCTATTGTCGTAGTCATAGTAGTAGTAGCTGCAGTAGCTGTAGTAGTGGTAGTAGTAGGATTAGGTGTAGTAATAGTAGTATAAGAAGTGATAGTTGTCGTACTAGTAGTCATTGTAGTAGTAGCAGTAGTAATAGAAGTAGTGGTAGTAGTTATTGTTGTAGTAGGGGCAAGAGTAGTAGTAGTAACTATAATAGTAGTAGCAGTAGTACTAGTAGCAGAGTAGTAGAGGCAGTAGTAGCAGTAATAAAAGTAGTAGTAGTTGCAATAGTAGTAGTAGTAGTATTTGTTGTAATAGTAGTAGTAGTAGTAGTAGCAATAGTAGCAATAGTAGCAGCAACAGTAGTAGTCATTATAGTAGTAGTAGTAGTAGCAGTAGTAGTTATAGTAGCAATAGTAGCAGAAGTAGTTGTACAAGTAGATGTAGTTGTAGTAGTATTAGTAATTGTGGTAGCAGTAGCAGCAGTTGTAAGAGTCTGAGTAGTCCTAGTGGAAGTGGCAATAGCGTCCATAGTAGCAGTAGTAGTAGTAGTAGCAGCAACAGTAGTAGTAGAAATACTAGCAGCAGCAGCAGTAGTAGTAATAGTAGTAAAAGTAGTTGTAGTAATACTAGTGGCAGCAGTAGTATTAGTTGGAGTTACAGTAGCAGTAGTATCAATAGTATGAGCACTAGTATTAGTAGTAGGATAAGTAGCAGTAGTGGCAGTAGTAGTAGCAACAGCAGAAGTAGTAGCATTAGCAGTAGTTGTAGCATTAGTAGTAGTAGTAGTTATTATTGTGATAGGAGAGGTAATAGTAGTAATAGTAGTAGTAGTAGTAGTAGTATTTGTTATTGTATTAATAGCAATAGTAGTAGCAGTAGTTGTAATAGTAGTATTAGTAGTAGTGGTCATAGTGGTAGTAGTAGCAGTGGTAGAAGTAGTACCAACAGTAATTATTGTATTTGTAGGAGTAGTAGTATTTGTTGTAGCAACAGTAGCAGTAGCAGCAGTAGTGGTAGATGTAGTACTAGTTGTAGTAGTAATTGTAGTAGCAATAGCAGCAGTTGTAGCAATCGAAGTTATTGTAGTAGTAGTAGCAATAGCAAGCATAGTTGCAATAGTAGTAGTAGTATTAGTAGTAGTTGTAGTAGTAGTAGTAATAGCAGTGGAAAAAGTGGAAGTAGTAGTAGTACTAGTAGTAGTAGTAAAAGAAGTAATAGTAGTAGAAGTAGTAGTTGTTGTTGTGTTATAGTAGTAGAAGTGGTAGTAATAATACTAATAGCAACAGTAGTAGTAGCAGTAGTAGTATTAATTGGACTCAGAGTAGTAGCAGTAGCAGTGGTAGCAGCAATAGTAAAAGTAGTAGAAGAAGTTGTCGTAGTGGTAGTAGCAGTAGTAGCCATAGTAGTAGTAGTAGTAGTAGTAATAGTAGTAGTAGTAGTAATTGTACTAGCAACAGTAGCAGTAGTAGTGGTAGTAGTATTTGCAGTAGTACTAATAGTTATAGAAGAAATAGTAGGAGTAGTAGAAGTCATAGTAGCAACACTAGTAGTAACAGTTGTCGCAGTAGTAGCAGTAGTATTACTTGGAGTACCAGTAGTTTTAATTGGAGTAGTAGTAGCAGTAGCAATAGTAGTTGGAGAAGTAGTAGTAGTGGCAGTAGTAGTCGTAGTCATAGTAGACGTAGTAGTAGTGGAAGCAACAATAGCAACAGTAGCGGTAGTAGTAGCATTTGTGGTAGTTGTAGCATTAGTTGTAGTCGTAGTCGTTGTAAGAGAAGTTGTAGTTGTAGTAGTTATTGTTGTTGTAGGAGGGGTAGTAGTAGTAGTAGTAGCATTCGTATTTGTTGTTTTATTAGTAACACTAATAGTAGCAGTAGTTATAATAGTAGTAGTAGTAGTAGTAGTCATAGTTGTTACAATAGCAGTAGTAGCAGAAGCAGCAACTCTAATTGTCATAGTTGTAGCAGTAGTAGTATTTGTTGTAGCAACAGCAGTAGTAGTAGCAGTAGTAGTAGATGTAGTAGTAGTTGTAGTAGTAATTGTAGTAGCAGTAGTAGCAGTTGTAGCAGCCAAAGTAGTTGTAACAGTAGTAGCAGTAGCTGTCATAGTAGCAGTAATAGCAGTAGTAGCAGTACCCTTAGTAGTAGTGCTGGTAGTAGAAGCAGTAGTATTAGTTGGTGTAGCAATAGTAGTAGTAGCTATAGTAGTAGCAGTAGTAAAAGTAGTAGAGAAAGTAATAGTAGTGGCAGTAGTACTTGTAGCCATAGTAGTAGCAGTAGCAATAGTAGTTGTATTAGTAGTAGTACTTGTAGTAGCAGTTTTAGCAGTCAAAGTGGTGGTAGCAGAATTTGCAATAGTTTAATAATAGTAGAAGTAACAGTAGGAGTAGTAGTAGTACTAGTAGTAGTTGTAGCTGCAATACTAGTCATTGCAGTAGTAGTAGCAGTAGTTGTAGAAATAGTTGGAGTAGCAGTAGCAGTAGCAGTAGTAACAGTAGTAGGAGAAGTTTTAGTTGTTGGAGTAGTAGTAGTATTAGTAGTAGCAGCTGCAGTAGTAGTGGTAGTGGTAGCAGGAGTAGTAGTAGTTGCGTTAGTAGTAGCAGTAGCAGCAACAACTATAGTAGTTGTTGTTGCAGTTACGATAACAGCTATAATAGCGATAGCATAGTAGTAATAGTAGCAGTAGTAGTAGTAGTAACAATAGTAGAAGTAGTAGTAGCAATAGTAGTAGAGGTAGCAATTCTCATTGTAGCAGTAGCAGTAGTGGTAGCTGTAGTAGTAGTAGAGGTGGTAGCAGTAGCAATAGCAGTAGGAGTAGTAGCACCAGTAGTACTAGTAGTAGCAGTAGTAACAGTAGTCGTGGCTATAGTAGAAGTAGTGGTAGTAGCAGTAGTTATAGTAGTAGTTGTTATAGTAATAGAACTAGTAGTAGAGGTTGTAGTCATAGTAGTAGCAGTAGCAGTAGCAGCAGCTGTAGTAGTAGAAGTACTAGTAACAGCAGCAGCAACAACAGTAGGAGCAGCAGTAGAAGTAGTAGGAGGAGTAGTAGTAGTAGTTGGAGTAGTAGTCGTAATAGGAGTAAGTGAAGGAGTAGGAGTAGCAGTAGGAGTAGTTGTAGTAGTAGTAGTAGTAGTAGTAAGAGTAGTAGTAGTACTAGTAGCAGCAGCAGCAGCAGTAGTAGTCATACTAGTACTAGTACTAATAGTAGTATGGTAGCAATAGTAGTAGTTGTAGGAATAGGAGTAGGTGTTGGAGCAGTAGCAGCAGTAGTAGTACTAGTGGTTGTAGGAGTAGGAGGAGGAGGAGGAGGAGGAGTAGTAGTAGTAGCAATAGTAACAGTAGTAGGAGTAACAGTAGCAGTACTAATAGTAGTAGTAGTAATAGTAGTAGTAGTGATAGCAGTAGTAGTAGGAATAGTAGCAGTAGTAGTAGTAGCAGTAGTAGTAGTAGTAGTAGTAGTAGTCAGAGTATTAGTATTAGTGGGAGTAATAGTTGTAGTTGTAGTTGTAGTAGTAGTTGTAGTAGTAGTAGTAGCACTAGTATAGGTAATAGTAGTAATAGTAGTCATAGTACTAATAGTGGTAGTAGTAGATGTAGTAGTAGTAGTAATAGGATGAGGAGTAGTACTAGTAGTAGTAACAATAAAAGTAGTAGCAGTAGTAGTAGTTGTAATAGGATAAGGAGTAGTACTAGTAGTAGCAGCAATAAAAGTAGTAGCAGTAGTAGTAGCAGCAATACTAGAAGTAGTAGTAGTGGTAGTCTTAGCAGCAGTAGTAGTACTAGTGGTAGTAGATGAGTAGTAGTAGGAGTAGTAGTTGTACTAGCACTAGGAGTAGTAGTCGTAGTAGTAGTAATCGTATTAGTAGTAGTACTAGTTGTAGTAGTAGTAATACGATTAGTAGTAGTACTAGTAGTCATAGTGATAGCAGTAGTAGTAGGAGTGGCAGTAGCAGTAGTTGCAGTAGTAGTCGTAGTCGTAGTAGTAGTAGTAGTAGTAGTAGTTCTAGTAGAAGTAGTTGTTGTTGTTGTTGTTGTAGAAGGAGTAGGAGTTGATGTAGGAGTAGTTGTTGTTGTTGTAGTAGTAGAAGGAGTAGGTGTTGATATAGGAGTAGTAGTTGTAGTTGTAGTAGTAGTCTTAGTAGTAGTAGTTGTTGTAGTAGTAGTGTAGTAACTGTGGCAGCAGTACTAGTAGTAGAGGTAGTAATAGAAGTAATAGTTACAGTAGTAGCAGCAACAGTTGCAGTACTTGTAGTTGTTGTTGTTGTAGTACTAGTAGTAGTCATAGTAGTTGTTGTTGTTGTTGTAGTAACAACAGCAGTTGTAGTAGTGGCAGTGGTAGTAGTAGTTATTATTGTAGTAGGAGTTGTAGCAATAGTAGAAGTAGTAGTTGTAGTAGTAGTAGCAGTAGGAGTAGTAGTGGCAGCAATAGGAGTTGTAATAGTTGTTGTAGCAGAAGTAGTAGTAGAAGTAGTAGCAATAGTAGTTGTATTACTTGAAGCAGTAGTCGTAGCAATACTAGTAGTAGTTGTAGTAGTAGGAGTACTAGTAGTAGTAGGAGGAGAAGTTTCAGTAGTTGTTGTAGCTGTAGTAGTAGTAGTAGTAGTAATAGTAGTAGTAGTAGTAGTAGTAGTAGTAATAGGAGTAGTAAGTTGTAGTAGCGATGGTTGTAGTAGTAGTGGTAGCTGTAATAGCTATTGCTTTAGTAGTTGTTGTAGTAGTAGTTGCATTTGTAGTAGTACTAGTAGGAGTAGTAGTAGTAGTAGTAGTAGTAGAAGATGTATTAGTAGCAGCGGCAGTGGTTGTAATTGTTGGTGGAGTAGTAGCAGTAATAGTAGTAGTACTACTTGCAGTAGTTGCTGTTGTTGTAGCTGTAGTAGTCACAGTAGTAGTAGTAAGTGCTGTAGTAGAAGAAGAAGTTGTAGCAGTAGCAATAGTAGCAGCAGCAGTAGGAGTAACCGTAGTAGTAGTGGTGGTGGTAGTAGTAGTAGCAGCAGGAGTAGCAGTAGTAGTAGTACTGGTGGTAGTGTTAGCAGCAGCAGTAGTATCAGTAGGAGTTGTAGTAGTAGGAGTAGTAGCAGTAGCAGTAGGAGTAGTAGTAATAGTAGTAGTAGTAGTAGTAGTAGTATTGGTAAAATTTGTTATTGTAGCCGTAGTTGTAGTAGTAGTTGGAGTAGTAGTAGCCATAGTAGCAGTAGTAGCAGTAGTAGCAGTAGTAGCTGTAATAGTAGTAGTTGTGGGAGTAGTTGTAGTATTAGTAGTAGTTGTTATGGTAGTAGTGTAGTAACTGTAGCAGTAGAAGTAGTAATAGAGGTAGTATCCGAAGTAGTATTTACTGTAGTGGCAGAAGTAGTAGTAGTAGTAGTAGTATTAAAAGTAGTAGTTGAAGGGGTAGTAGTAGTAGTTATAGCAATTGTTTTGGTAGTAGTAGCAGTACTAGGAGAAGCAGTAGTAGCTGTCGTAATAGTAATAGTAGTAGTAGTAGTAGTAGTAGTAGTAGGAACAATTGTAGTTGGAGGAGTAGTAGCACTCGTAGCAGTAGTAGTAATAGGAGTAGCAGTAGTAGCAGTAGTTGCAGTAGTAGTTATCGTAGTAGAAGTAGTAGCAGTAATGGTAGCTGAGGTAGCAGTAGTAGTAGTAGTAGTTGCAAAAGCATTAGTAGTAGTAGTACTCGCAGGAGTTGGAGCAACAGTAACAATATTAGTAGTAGTAGCCGCATGAGTACTCTTAGTTGGAGTAGTAGTATTAGTAATTGTAGTAGTAGCAGCAGCAGTAGTAGTACTTATAGAAGTTTTAATAATAGTAGTTGTAGTAGTACTAATAGTATGAGAAGCAGTAGCAGTAGTGGTAGTAGCAGTAGTTGTAGTAGTAGGAGTAGTAGTTGTAGTTGCAGTAGTAGTAATAGCAGTAGTTGCAATAGTAGTAGTTGTAGTAGTAGCAGTAGTAGAAGTTGTGGTAATGGTAGTAGTTACAGCAGCAGTAGTAGTAGGTGAAGTAATATCAGTAGTAGTAGAATTTATAGTAGTAGTAGTAGTAGTAGTGGTAGTAGTAGTTTTACTAGTAGTAGAATATGTTGTAGTAGTAATTGTAATTGTAATAGGTGCAGCAGGTGTGGTAGTAGTTGTTCTGGTTGTAGTTGTTGCAAAAGTAGTAGTAGCAGTAGTAGAAGCAATTGCAGCAGTAGCACTAAGACCATTAGTAGTAGTAGTAGAAGTAGTCATTGTACCGTAGTAGTTGAAGTAGCAGTAGCAGCTACAGCGGTAGCTGTAGTAGACGTTGAGTAGCAACTGCAACAACAGCATGATTTGGAGTAGCTGTAGTAAGAGTAGGAGTAGAAGGAGTAGCAAGAGTAGGAATAGGTGTAGAAGTTGTAATAATAGTAGTAGTAGAAGTGATAGAAGAAGCTGGAGTAGAAGTCAAAGTAGTGGTAGGTGTAGGAATAGTAGTAGTAGTAGCCCAAGTTGGAGTAGGAGTAAAAGTAGTAATTCTGCTGCTGCTACTACTACTACTGCTGCTGCTACTACTACTACTGCTGCTGCTAGTACTACTACTACTAGAACCAATGCTACTGCTTCTACTACTGCTACTACTGCTGTTACTTCCGCTACTACTACAATTGCTATTATTAAGGCTACTACTATTACTACTTCCACTACTACTGCTACTACTACTACTACTTCCGCGGCTATTGCTACTATTGATGCTAGTACTGCTGCTACTACTGCAACTTCTACATCTACTATTACTATTACTATTGCTACTATTGATGCTAGTACTACTGCTACTACTGCAACTTCTACATCTACTATTACTATTGCTACTTCAACTACTAGTTCTACTATTTCTACAATTGCTAATACAAGTGACACTACTACAGATACTACTACAACTACTAGTACTCCTACAACCAAAACTACTATGACTACTCCATCTCCTCCTACTATAATTGTTGTTATTGCGACTACAACAATAACAACCACTACTACTACTGTGACTACTACTACTACTACTGCTACTGCTACTACAATTGCTACTGCTACTACTCTTACTACTGCTACTACTACTACAACTACTACTACTACTGCTACTACTACAACAACTACTGTAACAACTGATACTACTACTACAATTGCTACAGCTACTACTGCTACTACTGCTACAACTCTTTCTAATACTACTACTACTATTACAACTTGCGCTACTATTGCTACTACCACTGCTACTACTACTACTACTACTACTATTATAGCTACTACTACTGCTACTATTGCTGCAACTGTTGTTACTATCACTTGTACTACTACCATTGCTACTTCTGCAACTTCTCCTACTTCTCCTACTACTGCTACTACTATTGATACTACTACTACTACTCCTATTACAACTACTACTACTAATACTACTACAAGTACTACTTCAGCTACTAAAAATGCGAATACAACTAAAACTGCTCATACAATACTACTATTACTAATACTAGTACTACTTATACTAGTAGAATTACAACAACAACTACTTCTTCTTCTACTGCCCATGCTACTACGACTACTACTGCTACAACTTCTACAACAACTACTACCGCTACTGCTACTACTACGGCTACTACTACGACTACTATTATTACTAGTTTTAGTACTGCTGCTATGACATCTACGATGACAACCGCTACTACTACTACTACTGCTTCTACTGCTATTTCTTCAACAATACTGTTGTTGTCGCTACCACTACTACTACCATTACTACTGTTGCTACTACTGCTAGTACTACTACTAATGCTACTTTTACTCCTACTACTACTCTGACTCCTACTACTTCTACTACTACAATTGATAGTACTACTTGTACTACTACTACTGCAGCAAGTACTTTTTCTGTTATTGCAAGTACTTCTCCTTCTGCTTCTACTACTACTACTACTACTAGTACTATTAGTACTGCAACTTCCACAATAGCTGCTACTACAACAACAACTACTACTACAACTACTGCTGCTGCTACTGCTTTTGCTATGACTACACCTATTTCTACTACTAATATTGCTAGTACTGCTACCATGACTATAACTGCTACTTTGACCACTACTACTAATACAACTACAACAGCTACTACTATGACTTCTACTCCAACAGCTATAGGCACCGCTGTGCTACTGGTACAACTACTACAACTACTACTACTATTATTACTACTATTACTGCTGAAACTACTACTATTATTACTACTATTACTGCTGAAACTACTACTATTGCTACTATTGCTCCTATTGCCCTTGCTGCTACTACTACTAATAAGGCTATTACTACTACTACTATTGAAACTGCTACTACTACTACAATTGAGACTGCTACTACTACAACTACAACTAGGACTGTTACTGTTGCAATTGTTGCTACTACTACTAATACTACAACTCCTTCTATTTCTCCTACTACTACTAGTACTGCAACTACTACTACTGCTACTACTACTGCGACTACTATTACTACAGCTATTGCTACTACTACTACTACTCCTATTACTGCTGTTACTACTATTGCTACTACTACAACTACTACTCCTATTGCTACTACTACAACAACAACTACTACTATTATTACTACTATTGCTACTACTGCTACTGCTACTACTCTTGCCACAACTACAACTACTACAGCTTCAACTGCTACTATACTACTACTCCTTCTACAGTAGTTACTACTCCTACTACTACTACTACTATAGCTTTTACCGCTACTACATTTGCTACTACTACTTCTACAATTACTACTACTACTGGTACTAGTAGTACTACCACTGCCACTACCACCACTACTGCTACTACTACTACCACTATGGCTACAAATACTACTACTACTACTCCTAGTAATACTACTAGAGCTACTGTTGTTATTGCTGCTCCTACTACAGCTACTACCACTACTGTTGTTGTTGTTGTTGTTGCTAGCACTACTACTACTACTCCTCCTCCTCCTCCTCCTCCTCCTACTGCTACTACTATTAGTACTACTACTAATGCTGCTACTGCTAACACAACTACTACTACAACTGCTACTACTACTACTACAACTAATACAACGACTAATGCATCTACTACTGCTATTTCTACTACTATGACTGCTACTACCACTACTATTAGTACTACTCCTGCTACTAGTTTACTACTACGAAACTACTACTACTACTACAATCTCCTACAATAACAACAACTACTACTTCTCACTACTACTACACTACTGGTGCTACTACTGCTTTACTACTAACTATTGTTACTGCTATTACTAGCAGTTAACTACTACTACTACTTCCTACTACAACCACTACTACTACTACAGCTACTACTACTTCTAATTACTGTAGCAACTACTACTACTCATACTACTACTACGACCACCACTACTTACTACTACTACTACTGCAATTACTACTATTACTACTACTACTACAACTACTTCTTTTGCTACTACTACTACTACTCCTAATACTACTACTGCTACTACGACAACTACAAATACTATTACTATTGCTACTACTGTAGCAGCTGCAACTGCAACTACTACTACTACTCCTGCTACTATTGCAACTACTACTACTATTGCTACTACTACTACTCCAACTACTACTATGACTACTAATACTGCTACTACTATAGCGTCGTCTACTATTACTACTACTACTGTTGCTGCTACTACATCCTCTCCGCCTACTACTACTTCAGCTAGAACTATTGCAACAACTACTAAGATTATTACCACTACTACTATTGCTGCTACAATGACTACTACTACTGCTACTACTACTTCTACTCCCGCTACTACAGCGAATACTTTGACTACTACTTCTACTATCACAACTGCTACTACTACAACTCCTGTTACTATAACAACAACTACTACTATGATTACTACTGCTGCTATTACTACTACTGTTGCCACTACTACTGCTACTACTACTACTGCATCTAATGCTGCTGCTACTACCACTACTACTACTCCTATTACTACTATTACTACTTCTACTACCACTACTCCTATTACTACTATTACTACTTCTACTACCACTACTACTACTCTTGCTGCAGCGGCTACTACTACTGTTGTAACCATGACTACTATTACTATTACTACTGCTTCTACTATTACTATTCCCGATACTACTACTACTACTATTACAATTAATACTACTTCTAATACCAGTACTCGTGCTACTACTATTCAACTACTGCTACTGCTACTACTACAACTACTCGTGCTACTACAACTACAAGTCCTACTAAAACGTTTGCTAGTACTACTACTACAATAACTACTACTACTACTACAACTACTACTTCTATTACAACTACCCCTATTCCTGCTACTAATTTTGCCACTACTACTATTTCTGCTACTACTACTAATACTACTACTGCTCTACTACTACTACTACAACTATTGCTACTCCTACTGCTACTAGTGCGACTACTTCTATTACTACTAGCACTACTACTAATGCCACTAGTACCATGACCATTACGACTACTATAACAACTACTTCTACTACTGCTACTGCTACTACTACTATAGCAACTTCTGCTACTTCTACTACAATAACAACTACTACTACTATCAAAACTAAGACTGCAACTGCTACTACTAAGACTTCTTCTCCTACTATTACTACTACTACAACTACAAATACAATTTCTCCTGCTATTACAGCTACTACTACTACTACTACAACTACTTTTGCTGCAGCTACTTCTACTACAAGTACTACTATTGCTCCTAATGCTGCTGTTGGTAGAACTACGACTACTACTTCTACTACAATTACTACTGCTGCTGCTACAACAATTGCTGCTACTACAACTACTATTGCTTCTATTATTACTGCTACAACAACTGCTGCTACTACAACTACAACAACTACTATTGCTTCTATTATTACTACTACAACTACCACTACAACTCCAGCAATTACTACTACTAGTGCTGCTTCGGCTACTACTACTACAATACTACTACTATCACTACTGCTACTACAACAACTACTGCTACAACTACTAGTAATATTACTACTACTTCTACTGCTAGTGCTATTACTACTACTACTACTCCTATTACCACTAATACTACTGCTATCACTACTACTGCTACTACTATAACTACTACTATTGCTACAGCTGCTACACATGCTACTACTACGACTACTACTACAAGTACTACTAGTACTACTTCTACTACTACTACTACTACTACTACTAGTACTACTACTCATACTACTACTACTACTACTACTCCTACTATTATTACTACTACTAATGTTGTTGCTACTACTACTATTGTTGTAGTAATAATAATAGGAGTAGTCATTGTAGTTGCAGTGGTAGAAGTAATAGTAGTAGTCAGAACAGTAGTTCTGGTATTAGTAGCAGTATTAGTCGTCATTGTAGTAGTAGTAGTGCTAGTACTAGCTGCAGTAGTAGGTATTGTAGTAGTGGTAGTAGTAGTAGTTGTTATAGTATTAGTAGTAGTAGTAAGAGGAGTAGTATTAGTTGGTGGAGTTGGCGTAGTAGTATTAGTAGGAGGAGGAGGAGGAGTTGCAATAGTAGTGGTAGTACAAGTTGTAGTAGTGGTAGTAATAGTAGCAGTAGTAGTAGTAGCCATTGTAGTAGTAGCAAGAGCGGTAGGACCAGCAATAGTACTAGTCGTAGTTGTAGTAGTATTAGGAGTCATAGTTGGAGTAGGAGTTGGAGTAGTACAATTAGTAGCAATAGTAGAAGTTGTAGTAGTAGTAGTAGCAGCCATAGTTGTATGGATAGTAGCAGTAGTAGTTGGTGCAGTAGTTATAGTAGTAGTAGTAGTAGTAGTAGTATTCCTTACAGGAGTAGCAGAAAGAGTAAGAGTTGTAGTTGTAGTAGTAGTAGTAGTAGGGGTAGGAGTAGTAATAGTAGTAGTGATATTTGTAGTAGCAGAAGTAGTAGTAATAGTAGCAGTAGTATTAGTAAAAGTAGTAGTAGTATAACTAGTAGTAGCAGAAGTAGAACTAGTAGTAGTACTACTAGTAGTAGTAGTACTATTACTTGCAGCACCAAGCGTAGCACTAGCAACAGTAGTGGTAGTAGTCCTAGTTGTCGTAATAGTAGCAGTAGTAGTAGTAGTAGCAGCGGTAGTAGTAGTAGATGTTGTAGTAGTAGTAATAGTTGTTGTAGTAATAGTAGTCGTAGTAGTAGTAGTAGTAGAAGTAAAAGTAGTAGTAGTAGCAGTAGAAGTTGCAGTAGTACTTGGAGTAGTAGTATTTGTAGTAGCCATAATAGTAGTAGTATTCGTGGTAGTCGAAGTACTAGTTGTAGCCATAATAGTAGCAGTAGTCGTGGTAGTTGAAGTAGTAGTTGTAGCAAAAGTAGTAGTAGAATCTGTAGAAATAGTAGCATTAGTAGCAGTGATAGTAGCAATAGTTGTAGTAGTTGCTACTATTTCTGCTAGTACTACTTCTAGTACTACTTCTACTACTACTACGACTACTTCTGCTGCAGCTGATGCTGCTGCTACTACTACTACTGCTCCTACTATTGCTACTAATAATGCCACTACTGCTACGGATCCTGCTTCTCCTGCTACTGCTGCTACAACTATTCCTACAGTTGCAACTGCTACTAGGACTTCTACTCTAGCTACTACTACTAATACTACTACAAATGCTACTGCTACTATTGCTAGGACCTCTCCTGCTGCTCCTACTGCACTACTCCTACTATTAGCACTAATACTGGAACTACTGCTTCTACTGCTATGGTTATTACTACTACTACTACTTCTGCCACTACTGCTACTTTTACTCCTACTATCGCTACTATCGCTACTACTGCTGCTACTACCACCACTACTGCTACTTCTGCTGCAACAACAACTGTTACTACTACTGCTGCAACTACTAATACAACTATTACTACAACAACTACTACTGCCACTACTACTACTAGAACAATTAGTACAGCTACTACTGCTGTGGCTACTATTGCACTACTACCACTACTACTACTATTACTACTACAACAACTTCAACTACTACTACTGTTGTTGCTGCTGCAACTAATACTG
>RXID01019339.1:0-36978 GCA_005019695.1 Trichopus zeylanicus subsp. travancoricus | reverse complement strand
ACTACTACTACAACTACTACTACAACGTGACTACTACTACATGCTTACTATGATGACCTACTCTACAACTATCCTATTTTCCTACTACTATTGTTGCTATTGCTGCTACAACAACTGTTGCTACTCCTGCTACTGCTACAACTTCTACTTTTCCACCTACTACTGCAACTACTACCACTACACCGACTACTACTACTACTACTACTACTACTACTACTAATACTACAACTGCTACTACTACAACTACTACCACTGCTACTACTACTACTACAACAACTAGTGCTGCTACAACTGCAATAACTACTACTACTACTACTATTACTACTGCTACTACTTGTACCAGTACTACTACTATTACTACTGCCACTACTATTACAACTAATTTTGTTATTGCTGGTTCTCCGAGTACAACTACTACAATGACAACTTCTTCTACTACAATAATAACAACCACTACTACTACAACCCCTACAACTACTACTACTTCAACCATGACTACTACTACTACTGCTGTTGCTGTTGCTACTACCACTACTTCTACTATAATTACAAGTACTACTGCTGCTACTACTGCTACTTCTACTATTACTACTACTATAACTACCACTACTACTACTACCGTACTACAACTTCTACTACTATAACTACTACTAATACTACTACAATGAATACTCCAAATATGACAACAATAATAACTACTACTACTACTACTAGTACTCATACAATGCTACTATGGCTGCCACTACTGCAACTCCTACTATTATTACCAGTACGGCTACTACTACTACTATTACAATTATTCTTGCTACTACTGTTGCAACAACAACTACTACTACTACTAGGGCTATTGCTACTACTGCTGCTACTGCTGCTACAACCACAACAACAATAACCACTACTACTACTACTACTTCTACTACTACTAGTGCAACTACTACTACTATTGCTGCTATTGCTACTATGACTCATACTACTACTACTTTAACGACTACTGCAATTATTACACCTGCTACGACTACTTCTACTACTCCTAGTACTTCTGCTTCTACTACTGCTACTACTACTACTTTTGCACCTAATACTACTAATCCAGCTACTGCTTCTACTACTACCACTACAACTGCTACTACTACAACTACTACTACTGTTGCTACTACTACAACAACAGAAACTACTACTGCTACTGCTACTACTACCAGTATTACTACTGTTACTAATACTACTACTATAATAACAACTTATGTTGTTGCTGCTTCTCCTACTACAATTACAACTATGACAACTTCTACTACAACAACAACAACAATAACACGCACTACTACTTCTATTGCCCCTACCACTACTACAACTTCTACCACGACTACTACTACTGCTGCAGCTACTACTACCACCACTTCTACTACAACTAAAAATACTACTGCTATTGCTGCTACCACTTCTACTATTACTACTACTATAACTACCACTAATAATACTACCGCTACTACTACTTCTAATACTGTAACTACAACTAATATCACTACTATGACTGCTACAAATATAATAACAACAACAACTACTACGACTAGTACAATGCTATTACGGTTACCACTACTGCAACTACTATTACTATTACTAGTACTACTACTACTTCTACTACTTCTACTACTGCTACTACAATGACTACTATTACTACTACGGCTATTGCTACTTCTTTTTCTATTGCTGCTACTACTACTGTAATAACAACAACAACTACTACTACTACTACAATGACTACTACTACTACAACGACTACTGCTACTACTACTGCAATAACAACAACAATAAAAACTGCTACTACTATTACTACTACTGCTACTGCTACTACTCCTACTATTACAACTGCTACTACTACTACTGCTATTACTACTATAACTGCTACTCCCACTACTACTACTATTACTACTACTGCTATTATCACACCAGCTACGACTACATCTCCTACTTCTACTACTTCTTCATCTACTACAGCTACTACTATTGCTGCAGCTACTACTACCACTACTGCTACTACTATAACTACAACTTGTACTATACTACTATGACTGTTGCTATTGCCCCTACTACTCCTGCTTCTACTACTACTTCTATAACTACTACTACTACTACACAACTACCACCATTGATGTTGCCGCTACTACTACTACTAGTATAATCATTGTTGCCACAACTGCTATTACTACTACTATAACTTCTACTATTGCTACTACCACTACAACTATTGTAGCTACAACTAATAGTTCTGCTACTACTGCTACTACTAAATCTACTACTACTACTTCACTAAGTAGTATTACTATTGTAAGTACTACTGCAACTATAGTTACAGCAACTCCGACTAATGCTAATTTTGCTACTAATACAATTACTACTACTGGCATTACGATAACAACTACTACTAGTACTACTACTGCTGCTACCACTAATGCTACTTCTATAACTATTCATACTACTACTATTGCTGCTACTGCTACTACTACCATTATGATTGGTACTACAACTACATCTCCTCCTACGGGCACCTACTGCTACGACTACTTCCACTACCATGACTGCTACGACTTCTACTACTATTACTACTACAACTACTACTAATACTATCACTACTGCTTCAACTGCTACTACTGCTACTACTACTATTATTACTACTAAAACTACTATCACTACTACAACTACAGCTACTGCTACTACAACTACTACTACTCCAGCTACTTCTTCTACTACTACTGCTACTACTACTACAACAAATACTTATCCTTCTAATAGTACTGCGGCTAATACTACAACATGAGTTTTGGATGTCTGAACTCTAAATATAGAAATTTGCTCACTGGTTCAGCTTAGTTCAAACACTCAAATATTCACGATTGGAAGCTCAAATATGGTCTTTTTGAGATTTCTTATTTTGAAAGCCCTTTATTTGGCTAACCGAATTGTATCTTCTCTCCCTCATTTATGCGCAACCCTCCTCCAATGAGTCTTCTCCACCAATTCTAATCTTCAAAAGGCCTCCAAATAGCATTTTTTTTCCACCCTTCCCTCCTCCATTTCTAGCCCTTTTGTACCTCCTTCTTCACCATCCATGAGAAAAAGCATGTGGTAAGGAAGAGGCATAGGAGTTTTGGCTAATATTTTGGTGAGGCATCAAATACCCCTACTATCTTTGATTCCCCTACTACATTCAAGAGGCATCAAGATCAATTTTGTTCTTCTTATATTATTCTTCATCGAATTATTGATTTTGAATATCTAGATTCTTTTAATTTATCTCCTCTTTCTGCTTCTCAAGGATGGTTATCTTTAGTAAGAGAGAGGAAAAGCTACTTTGATAAAGATGTCCAAATTTTTTTCTCCAATACCTTTTTTGACTATAGCACCTCTACTCTCACATCTTGTTATGAACTCATTCCAATTGAACTAAATGTAGAGAGAATAAGTCATATTCTCCATATTCCTAGTAATGGCAATAGGCTATTCATTGCCCAACCTTGGGAAAAAGTGAATTTACCCATTTTTTATCCTAAGGCTGTTCATGTTGTCTTGGAGGGAAACATTGAAGTGGCCATGGTCAAAATGGTTGCTAATTTACTCACACCTCATTTTTACATCCTCCACCAAATCCTAGTCTACACTATCCTACCGATAGGTGGGCATTAGAATAAAATATTTTATATGAAGTTGTATCTTATTTACTATCTTTTGACTGGCCATCAGGTCAACCTTTCATATGTCATTCTCTAACACATATTTACTAGTATTTATCATAGTATAGCGGCTCTAGGATATCCTAGTATTATCACTAGGATCCCTTGCCATTTTCATGTTGTTATCTCTCCTTGTGATCCTTTCACTTGCCATCAATATGTCAATATTGAGTCCTCTTCTAGAGCTTCATTGCACTGGATGCGTTTTTTTGCCAAGAGGAAGGTGAATTGGTCTATGCTCCTGGTCATACCACAGCTGCCTAGGACACCAGAGAAAAGATTTGAGATGAGGATGCTAAGCTCAAGGCGATGGATGTTGACAATGACACATGTGTTGATCCTGTTGGTTCATCTCATCCTTGTTAGTCACTCTATTAGTGATTGGACACACTGAGTGATCATTTTGATGAGTCCTCCATAAGCACTACGTAGCATCTCAATCAGATTGAGGATATGATGCATACACTATTGGATCATTTTCCCAATAGTTAAAGCTCTTAGGATTTTGATGATGTTTTGATGGGATCTTATGGATGTTGTTATCAAGATTATGGATGTACTATGGTTTTTGATTGTGACAGTGGAGCTTTTATTATTGGTTTTGTGGATGTTGTCATGTTTTTTGAGTGCGTTGTACTTAACTTGGATGTAACTGCAACTACTATGTTATTATATTTAAAATATAAAATTAGTGCATTCATACTTTATATGGACTTATTCTTGAGAGTGTTAAGAATTTTGCAAATGTCCATGTATTCATTTTGTGTTGATTGTACCCTTTTTGTTGATACCAAAAAAGAGAGTATAAGGGGAGATTTGTTAGAAATAAGGGGAGATATGTTATAGTAAGGGGAGCATGCTATTTTTTTTGCTAATTATTGGTTATATTTATATTGAGAGTACTATTTTTCATATGAATACTCTAATTTACATATGTTTAAATTATATAAATTTCATTGATCAACTATAGTATTTATTTATTTTTGTGAAGGGTTTGCTATCATCAACAACCATTACTACTACTACTACTACAACAACAACTTTTGTTGTTGGTGCTTCTCCTAGTAAAACTACTACTATGACTACTTCTACTATAACAACAAAAACAACGATTACTATGACTACTTCTACTACAACAACAACTACTACTACTTCTTCTACCATGACTACTACTGCTGCTGCTGCTGCTACTACTACCAAGACTTCTACTACAACTAAAAATACTGCGGCTGCTACTACTACTACTTCTACTATTACTACTACGATAGCTAACACTACTACTACTACCGCTACTACTACTTCTACTACTATAACTACTACTAGTACTACTAATATGACTATCGCAAATACAACAACAACAACAACTATGACTACTTGTGCTAGTACTAGTACAATGCTACTACGGCTGCCACTACTGCAACTGCTATTACTATTACGAGTACTATTACTACTTCTACTACTATCACTACTACTATTTCTATTACTGCTAGTACTGTTGCTACAATGATTACTACTACTACTACGACTATTGCTACTACTGTCGCTACTGCTGCTACTACAACAACAATAACTACAACAACAACTACTACTACTATTACTACTAATACTACTTCTACTACTACTACAACTACTACTGCTATTGCTACTACTACTGCAGCAGTAGTAGTAGTAGTAGTAGTTGTATGATAAGTAGTAGGAGTAGCAGTAGTAGTAGTGTCAAAAGTGGTCATAGAAGTACTAGATGCGGTTGTTGCAGTAGGAGTAGCAGCAGTAGCAATAGTAGTGAAAATAGAAGTTGTTGTAATAGTAGCGCCATTAGTTGCCACAGCTGTAGTTATAGTAGTAGTGGTAGTAGTTGTAGTAGTAGAAGTAGCAGAAGTAGTAGTAGCAACAGCAGCAGCAGCAGTATTAGTGGTAGTGGCAGCAGTTGCTATATTTGTCGTAGTAGTGGTAGTAGTCATAGTAATTGCAATAGAAGTAGTAGCAGTATTGTAGCTGTAGCAGCAACAGCAGTTGTAGTAGTAATAGGAGAAGTAGTACTAGTAGATGTAGTAGTAGCAGTAGTAGTTGAAGTAGTAGTTGTAGTAGTATTAGTGGCTGCAATAGTAGTAGTATTAGTATTAGTAGCCGCACTAGTAGTAGTTGTTGTATTAGTAGCCCCAATTGTAATAGTAGTAGTAGTACTAGTAGTAGTGGTAATTGCAGTAATAGTAGTAACAGTGTTAGTAGCAGTAGTAGTACTAGTAGTAGTAGTAACAGTGTTAGTAGCAGTAGTAGTAGTACTAGTAGTAGTAGGAGTAGAAGTTGTAGCAGTAATAGTAGCTATAGAAGAAGCAGCAGTATTAGTAGTAGGAGGAGTAGTAGTAGTAGCAATAGCAGTAGCAGTAATAGTAGCAGAAGCAGTACAAGTAGAAGTAGTAATAGTAGTAATAGCTGCAGCAGTAGAAGCAGTAGTAGCTATAGTTGTAGTAGTAGCAGTAGTCATAGTAGTAGTAGCAGCAGTAGTAGTAATAGGCGTAGAACTAGTAGCGGCAGTAGCAGCAGTAGTAGTATTAGTAGTAGTAGTAATAATAATAGTAGTAGAAGTAGTAGTAGTAGTAGTAGTAGTAGCATTATTAACAGTAGTAGCTATAGTGCAAGTAGTACTAGAAGCAACTGTAGTAGCAGTAGTAACAGCAGAAGTAGTAGTAGTAGTAGTAGCAGTTGTTGTAGATGTAGTAGCTATAGTAGTAACAGTAGTAATAGTAGCAGTAGTAGCAATGGTAGTAGAAATAGTAGTAGTAGTAGTAGCTGAAGTAGCAGCAATAGTAGTAGAAATGATAGTAGTACTAGGAGCAGCAGCAGGATTAGTAGTAGAAGCAGCAGTAGTAGCAGCAGTAATAGTAGTAGTAGTAGCAGTAGTAATAGCAGTAGCAGTTCGAGTTGCTACAGTGGTAGTGGTAGTAGTGGTAGTAGTAGCATTAGCAGTAGCAAAATTAGTAGTAGCAATAGTGTAGTACTAGTAGTAGTAGTAGTACTAGTAGTAGCAGAAGTAGTATCTTTAGTAGTTGTAGGTATAGTAGTCATAGCAGTGTAGTACTGGCAGTAGTAGTACAACTAGCAGCGGTAGTAATAGAAACAGTAGTAGTAGTAGTAGTAGTAGTAGTACTATAGTTACTAGAAGCAATTACAATAGTGGTATTAGTAGAAGTTGTCATCGTAGAAGTAGGGTAGTAGAAGTTGTAGTAGAAATAGTAGGAGCAGAAGTGGTAGTAGTAGTAATATTAGTAGTAGTTGTTATTCTTGTAGTAGTAGTAGTAGTAGAAGTAATAGAAGCAGTGGTAGCAGTGGGGGTAGTAGTAGTAGTTGTAGTATTAGTATTTGTAGTAGAAAGAGTAGTAGTAGAAGTCGTAGTAGAAGTAGTTCCAGTAGTTGTGATATTGGTATTTGTAGTAGTAGCAGTAGCAGTGGTATTAGTAGGAGTAGGAGTAGTTATAGCAAATGAAGTAGTAGAAGTAACAGAAGTTGCAGAAAGAGAAGTAGTAGTTGTTGTTGTTGTTGTTGTAGCAGTTGTAGTAGCAGTAGTAGTAGTAATTAGTGCAGTACTTGTTGTAGTTGTAGTAATAGCAGTAGTGGTAGTAGTAGTACTTCTTGTTGTGCTAGTCATATAGTGGCAATAGTTGTGGAAGTAGCAGCACCCACAGCAGTATCAGTAGTTGTAGTAGTAGGAGTAGCAGTAGTAGTAGTAGTAATCGCAAAAGTAGTTGTAGTTGTAGAAGTACTCGTAGTAGTAGTAGCACTAGTAGGAGTAGCAGCAGTAGCAGTAGTAGCAGTAGTAGTAGTAATAGTATTAGTAGTAGTAGTAGAAGGAGTAGGTGCAAGAGTAGGAGTAGCAGTAGGAGTAGTAGTAGTAGTAGTATTAGTAGTAGGAGTAGCAATACTAGTAGGAGTAGGAGTAGTAGTAGCAGCAGCAGCAGCAGCAGTAGTAGTAGTAATTGTTGTAGTAGTAGTTGTAGTTTTAGTTGTAGTAGTTGTGGTAATAGTGTATCAACAGTAGAAGTAATAGTTGTAGTAGAGGTAGTAGTAGAAGTAGTAGTTGTAGTAACGGCAGTATCAATAGTAGTAGTTGTAGTGTTAGTAGTAGTAGTAGTAGTAATAGTAGTAGTATTAGTAGTAGTCGTAGTAGATGTAGCAATTGTTGTTATTGTTGTTATAGTAGTAGTAGCTGCAGTAGTTATGGAAAGAATAGTAATACGAGTAGCGGCACTCATAGCAGTAGTAGCAATAGGAGTAGTGGTAGTAGTAGTAGAAGCAGTAGTTGTTGTTGTAGTAAAAGTAGTAGTAGTAGTAATAGAAGCAGAGCTTGTGGTAGTAGTAGGAGTAGTAGTAGCAGCAGTAGTAGTAGCAATTGTATTAGTCGCAGGAGAAGTAGTATTCCGCCGCCGCCGCCGCCGCAACAGTAGTATTTATAGTAGTTGTAATAGTAGTTGTTGTATTAGGCATAACAGTAGTAGTAGTACTACTACTAATAGTAGGAGCAGCTGTAATAGTATTAGCAGTAGTTTTAGTAAGGTGTGGTAGTAGTAGTAGTTGTTGTTGTTGTAGTAGTAGTAGTTGCAGTAGTAGTAGTAGTAGCAGTAGAGGTAATAGTAGTGGTTGCAGTAGTAGTAGTAACAGGTGAAGTAATATGACTAGTAATAGAATTTGTTGTGATAGTAGTAGTAGTAGTAGTAGTAGTAGTAGTTTTAGTAGTAGAATATGTTTTAGCAGTAGTTGTAATTGTCGTAGGTGTAGCAATTGTAGTCGCAGTAATACTAGTTGTAGGAGTAGCAGTAGTAGTTGTTGTAGGAACAATAATAGTAGTAGTTGTTGTTGTAGCAGTAGAAGTTGCCACAACAATAATAGTAGTAGTTGTTGTTGTTGTTGTACTGGTAGTAGTACCAGTGGTGCTATCAGTAATAGTAGTAGTAGCAGTAGTAGTAAAAGTTGTAGTGGTAGTAGTGCTACCAGCAATAGTAGCGGTAGTAGTAGTAGTAAAAGTAGTAGAAGTAGTAGTAGCAGCAGTAGCAGCATAAGTTATAATTTTACTAGCAGCAGTGGCAGAAGTAGTAGTAGTACTACTTGTAGTAGCAATATTAGAAATACTAGTTGTAGTACTAGTAGTAATAGTACCGGCAGTAGTAGCAGTAATAATAGCACTAGCAGCAACAGCAGTAGTAGAAATAGCAGTTGCGGTGGCAGCTGTAGCCATTGAAGCAATAGTAGTAGTTGTAGTAGAAATAGCAATAGTTATAGAAATTATAGTAGTAGTACAATAATAACAGCAGTAGTAGTAATATCAGTAGTAATACTACTAATAGTAGTAATGGGAGTAGCAGCAGTTGTAGTTACAGTGACCACAACAATAGTAGTAGTAGTAGTAGCAGTAGTAAGAGTAGTTACTGTAGTAGTAGCAATAGTAGCAGTAGTTGGAGGAGAAGCAGTAGCAGTAGCAGTAGTAGTAGGAGGAGGAGGAGTAGTGATAGTAGTACTATTATTTGTAGTAGTAGTTGTAATAACAGCAATAGTAGTAATAGTAGTGGTTGTTGTAGAAATAGTGGGACCAGTAGTAACAGAAGCTATGTAGTAGAGGTAGTAGTAGTTGTTATTATAGCAGTTGCAGCAGTAGTGCTAGTAGTAGTAGTAGTAGAAATAGTTATAGTAGTAGTAGTAGCAATTGTAGTAGTAGGAGCAGTAGTAGCAGAAGGAGTAATAGTAGAAGTAATAGTAGCATAGTAGCAGTAGTTGTAGTAGTAGTTCTAGCAGTAGTAGTAGTAGTAGCACTAGAAGTAGTAGTAGTAGTAGCAGTAGTTGTTGTAGTAGTAGTAGTACTAGAAGCAATAGTACGAGTAGCAGTAGTACAAGTAGTAGTAACTGTCGCATTAGGTGCAATTGTTGCTATGATAGTAGTAGTAGTTGAAGTAGTGGTGGCAGCAGTAGCAATAGTAATAGTAGTAGTTGTTGTAGGAGTAGTAGTAGTTGTTGTTGTTGTTGTTGTTGTACCAGTTGTAGGAGTAGTCGCAGCAGTTGTGCCAACATTTGTAGTATTAGGATTAGTAGTT
This sequence comes from Trichopus zeylanicus subsp. travancoricus, assembly GCA_005019695.1. Classification (NCBI taxonomy): domain Eukaryota; kingdom Viridiplantae; phylum Streptophyta; class Magnoliopsida; order Dioscoreales; family Dioscoreaceae; genus Trichopus; species Trichopus zeylanicus. The sequence continues at coordinate 27,173 of RXID01019339.1, read as the reverse complement.
GTTGCAGTATTAAGACTAGGAATAGAGGTAGTATTAGTTGTAGTAGCATCCGTAGTAGTATTACTACTACTACTGCTACTGCTTCTTATACAGGTACTGCTACTACTACTGCTGCTACTACTAATTCTACTATTATTACAATTGCTAATGCTAGTGATGCTACTACTACTCCTACCACTGCTACTACTACTCGTACAACAACAACAACAACTACTACTACCACTCGATCTCCTCCAACTATTATTGTTGTTACTACAACAACAGCTACAACAACAACTACTACTACTACTCCTCCTCCTCCTCCTCCTCCTTCTACTACTTCTACAACTGCTACTACTGCAACCACTACTACTGCTACTAATGCTACTACCATTACAACTACTACTAATGTTGCTGCTACTGCTACAAATTTTGATATTACTACTTCTGCTGGTACTACAAATATTGCTATCAGTATTTTAGCTACTTCCGCTACTACTACTACTCCTACTACTAATACTTCTCCTACTATTACTACTTCCCCTACTACTACTGCTACTGCTATGACTACAACTAATACTACTCTGTTGCTTCTACTACTACTATTACTAATAATATTATTATTACAACTACTAGTAGTACGACTAATACTACTATTAGTCCAACTACCGCTACTACTAGTACTACTATTAAAACTGCTACTAGTACTACTATTAAAACTGCTACTACTCCTACTGCTACTCCTAACACTCCTAATACAACCACTACTGCTACTACTATTACAACTACTACATCGGCTACTTCAACTACTGCTACTATTGCTGCTATCACTATAACTATTACTACGACTACTACTACTGCTATGTTTGCTAATGTTAATACTACTACTGTTGCTACAACAACCACTACTACTACCACTAATATTACTACTTCTACTGCAACTAACACTCCTACTAATATTAAGGCTACTACTATTCCTTCTACTATTGCCACTACTACTATTCCAACTCCTACTCCAACTATTGCAACTACCACAACTCCTATTGCTGCTACCACTACAACAACTACAACAACTACTACCGCTACTACAACTCCTACTACTACTAATACTACAACAACTACTACAATTACTACTACAACTACTACTACATCATCAACAACAACAACAACTATCACTGCTACTACTAATATTACTACTGTTGCTGCTACTGCCGCTACTATAACTACAACAACTACTACTACTACTAAGGCTACTACTACTACTACTACTACTACCACCACCAATACTACTACTTCAACTACTACTCCTGCTACTGCTACTCCGACTACTACGACTACTACTACTACAACAACAACAACTACATCTACTACTACTATTACTACTACTACTGCTGCTGCTACTACTACTACTAGTACTACAGCTACTATTACTACTACTATTGCTACTGCCACCACGACTACTACTACTACTACTACTAATACAAATACTACTATGGCTACATGTACTACTACTGCTACCACTACTCCAACTACAGCTCCTACTACTTTTCCTACTAGAACTCCTAATAATACTACAACTCCTCTTACTACTACTACTGCTACTACTAGTCCACCAACACCTACTGCTACTACTATTATTATTACTACTACTTCTACCCTTACCACTACAACTCATCCTCCTATTACTATTACTAATACTAATATTACTGCTACTGCCACCACGACTACTACTACTACTACTACTAATACAAATACTACTACAGCTCCATGTACTGCTACTGCTACAACTACTGTTGCTACCCCTACTCCAACAACTACAACTACAACTAATACTCCTACTACAACTCCTACTAATACTACTACCGCTACAACTGCAACTACTACTACTAGTGTTTCCACTACTAATACAACAACTGCTGCTACTACAATTGTTGCTACTACAACTACTACTTCCACAACTACTACTACTAGTAGTAGTAGTAGTACTACCACTACTATTTCTATAGCTACTATCACTGCTAATACTACTAGTCTTACTACTATTGCTGCTACTACTACTTCTGCTATTGCTACTACTATGACAACCACTACAACTGCGACTACTACTACTCCTACTACAAGAACTACTACTACTACTACTGCTCCAACTCCTATGCCAATAGCCACTACTATTCCTGCTACTACTAATTCTGCTACTGCTACTAATACTTCTGCTAATCCTAATACTCCTACTACTACTCCTTACACCTACTACTGCTACTGCTGTTGTTGGTACTATTACTACTACTACACTACTACTATTACTACTACTACAACAACAACAACAACTACTACTGCTACTAGTAGTAGTAGTAGTACTACTACTACTACTATTACTACTCCTACTTCTACTCCTACTCCTACTACAAGTACTACTACTGCTACAAATACTACTACCGCTACTACTTCTACTACTACACAACAATTACAACTACTTCAACTAGTACTAATACTACAACTACAACTACTACTCCAACTACACATGCTGCTACCGTAGCTACTACTACTACTGCTGCTGTTATTCCTACTCCTACTCTTGCTATAGCTTCTACTACTACTCCTATTACTCATACAACTTCTACTACTACTTCTACTGCTACTACTACTACTAGTACTACTTCTGTTGTAGCTGATGTTGCTGCTACTACTACTACTACTACTACTGCAGTTGCTACTATATCTGCTACTACAGTTGTTGATGCAACAACAACAACAACAACTACTACTACTACTCATACTACAGCAACTACTAATACTCCGATTACTACGACTACTACTACTACTACTACTACTACTACTACGACGACGATTTATACTACTACAACTAGTACTACTACTCCTACTACTACTACTATTACTACTACTAATGCTGCTGTTGTTACTTTTACTCCAACACCAACTACTACTACTACTTCTGCTATTACTACTCCTACTCCTCCTCCTACTACTTCTACCACTCCTACAACTCCTACTACCCCTACTCCCACTACTACTACTACTACTCCTCCTCCTCCTCCTCCTATAAATATTACTACAACAACAACTACTACGACTACTACTTCTGCTCATTCTATTGCTAGCATAATTGCTACTACCACTGCTCCTACTACTGCTGGTACTACTACAACTAATACCAACACTACTACTACTACCACTACCAATCCTACTACTACTACTACTCCAACTCCTTAACCTATTGCTACTACTACTACTACCTATTGCTCCTACTACTGCTCCTACTACTACTCCTACTACTACTACAACTGCTACTACTACTACTATTACAACAACTCTGACTTTTACTACTACTCCTATTACCACTACTACTACCACTACTACTACTGCTACAACAGCAACAACTACTACTGCTACAACTACAGCAACCACAACCCTTATTACTCCTACTAATACTACTACTACTCGTCCTACTACTACTACTATTAGTCCAACTCTGACTACCACAACTACACCTACTACTACTACTACTACTGCAACTAGAACTGCTACTACCACAACTACTATAACTACTACAACAACAACAACTGCTACTCCTACTGCTACAACTCTGACTACTACTGCTGCTACTAGTACTACTACTATTGCTATTGCTACTACTAGTAATGCTACTATTACTACCTTGCCTACTACTGCTGCTGCCGCTGCTATTACTACTACAACTACTGCTTCTGCTACAACAAATATTGTTACCACTACTCCAACAAGTACAACTCCAACTATTTTTCCTACTAAAACTTTGACTTATACTACCATTACTACAACTACAATTACTATTACTGCTGCTACTATTGTTACTACTACTAATGCAATTGCTGCTAGTACTACAACTACTACTACTACTACTAATACATCCACTACTACTACTGCTACCACAACAAATACTACAAGTAATACCACTAATATTTTTACTACTACTACTCCTCCTCCTCCTCCTACTACTACTACTAATGCTACTATTACTAATATGCCTACTACTACTCCTGCCGCTGTTACTATACTACTACTACTATTACTACAATAACAACTGCTTCTGCTAGAACTACTGCTGTTAACACTTCTCCAACAACTACAACTCCAACTATTTTCCTACTACAACTGTAACTTATACTACCATTACTACAACGACAACTACTACTGCTGCTGCTATTACTGTTACTACTACTAATGCAATTGCTGCTACTACTACAACCGCTACTATTACAACTACTACTTCCACTACTGCGAGTGCTTGTAATAATATTACTACAAGTACTACCACTAATATTTCTACTACTACTAATAGTACTAATCCTACTCCTACATCTACTACCACCGCTACTCCTACTAGTAGTACTACAACAACTACAAGTCCTAATATACCTCTAGCTCCAACTCTGACTTATACTATGACTCCTACTACTGCCACTATGACAACTACCGCTAATTCGACTACCCCTACGCTAACTCTGACAACTACTCCTACTAATGCCACTGCTACAACAACAACAACAACTACTACTACTACTACACCTTGTGCTACTACTATTGCTGTTGTAGCTAGTTCTTCTACAACTGCAACTTCTACTATAGTTACTACTACTACTACTACTACTACTACTACTATTTCTAGTACTTCCACTATAATTAGTACTACAACTACTTCAACTACTACAACACCTACTCCTACTACTGCTACTATTAGAACTCCAACAACTACTGCTACTATTACGACAAATCCTACTACTAGACCAACCCCAAATCCTACATCGACTACTACTCATACTACTACTGCTACTACAACTACTATAACAACTACTACAATTACTATACCACAACTCCTACTACTAATACTACTACTCCAACTACTACTACTATTCCTAACACTCCTACTACTACTACTACTACTACTACTACTACTACTACTCCAACTACTCTGACAACTAGTCCTACTGCTACAACTACTATAACAACAACAACAACCACTACTAGTACTACTCCAAACACTCCTACAACTTCAACTACTACTACTTGTACTACGACTACGACGACGACGATTACTTCTACGCCTACCCAACCAATACTCACTCCTACTTCGCATTCCGACTTACTACTACTCGTTACTAATAGGTCGACGCCAAACACTCCAACTACTACAAAACGACTACTACGGGACGGCAACCTAGTACTACTACCACCACACTACTTACGACACCACACCACTACTATTACTACTATTACTACTGCTACTGCTTCTACTACTACTACTACTACTACTACTACTACTCCTACTACTGCTACTACTAATGTTACTACGGTTCCTACTCCAACTCCTGCTACTACCATTACTACTACTACTACCCCAACTCTAACTACTACAACTCCTCCTACTACCACTACTCTGACTCCTACCACTACTACTGCTACTATTACTATTTCTACTGTAACTACCACTACTATAATAACAACAACAACTACTACTACTAATACTAACACTACTACTTGTACTACTACTACTACTACTACTACTACTACTCCTATTACTACTAATATTCCTACTCCAACTCTTGATACTTCTACTACCCTTGCTGCTACTGCTATGACTACTCCTCCAACTCCTCCTGCTACTCCTACTCCTACTACAACTACTACCCCTACGCCAACTACTACCATGCCTTCTCAAACTCCTACTCTAACTCCAACTACTAATGGCTACTAATACTCCTACTCCAACTCCAACTACTACTACTGCTACCACTACTACTACAACAATAACAACAACAACAACAACAACAACAACAACAACAACAACAACAACAATAACAACAACAACAATAATAATAATAACAACAACAACAACAACAACAACTACTACTACTACTACTACTACTACTACTACTACTACTACTACTACTACTACCACTACTACTACTACAGCTTCGATAACTAGTACAATTGCTAATACTACCACTCCTACTACTAATAATAATAATACTAACACTACTACTACAACAACTACTACTACTACTAATACTAATGCACGTACTCCTTCTTCTTCTTCTTCTTCTTCTTCTACTACTACTACTACCACCACCACTGCTGCTACAACTACTCTACTACTACCACTACTACTACTACAATTACTACTACTTCTACTACTTTTATTATTCCTCACCTTCCTACAACTTGTGCAACCACCTATTACTCCGAAAACTCCTACAACTTCCATGACTACAACTCCTACTCCTACTCCTACTCCTACTCCTACTACTACTATTGCTACTAGTACTACTATTACGACTAGTTCTACAACTACTACTACTCTTACCACTCCAACTACTACTACTACTACTACTATTTGTACTAGTACTACTACTCCAAACACTCCTCCTACTACTACTACTGCAAGTACTGCTATTGATGGTACTAATACTACTACTACCAGAACTACTACTGTTGTACTACTGCTACTACTACTACTTCTACTACTAATACTGCTGCTACTATTACAACACAATAGCTACAACTACGACTACTAGTACTACTAATCCTCCTATAACTTCTACTATTACTACTATTACTGCTCCTTCTACGACTACTCCAACTACTACCATAATAAATACTACTACTACTAATACTTCTAGTTCAACTTCTAATACAACTGCTATTGCTACTAGTCTATCAACTATTGTAACTACTACTATTACTTTGAATACTACTACTACTACGAATATAACTACTAGTTCTACTACAACTATAGATGCAACTACTGTAGCTCCTACCACTACTACAACTACAACTACTACTATTCCTACTCCTACTCCTATTACTGCTTCTACTACTACGCCTATTAATCCTACAACAATGGCTTCTACTACTCCTTCAACTACTACTACCCATACTCCAAGTACTACTACTACTACAAGTCTTACACCAACTCATATTAATACCACTACTACAACTTCTACAACCACTAGTGCAACTACTACTACTGTTACATCTATAGCTACACTACTTTTACATCTACAGCTACTACTACTATGGATACTACCGCACTACTACTACTACTACTGCTACTACTACTACGACTACTACTATTGATGCTGCAACTACTACCATTGCTCCTACTTCTCCTACTACTATAACTACTGCTACACTCAGCACTACTACTATTGCTAATAATGATTCTACTACTACAAGGACTACTACTATTGCTACTTCTACTTCTACTTCAACTACTAATGTTGCTGCTACAACTACTACTACTACTACTACTGCTACAACCAATACTATTACAGCTACTAATACTACTATAATTACTACTCCAACTAATCCTATTACTACTTCTACTACTACTACTACGATTATACTACTACTACTACTGCTACTACTTCTGTTGCTGCTGTTACTACTACTACTATGGTTGTTGCTACTTCTCCTACTACTACTAAGAAAATAACAACAACTACTACTATTGCTATGACTACTAGTACTATAACTATTGCTACTACTGCTGCTACCACTGTTACGACTACTGCTACTACTACTACTCCAACTACCACTACTTCTACTACAACTACCACTCCTACTCCAACTTCCACCATGACAACGGCTACTACTACTACTGCAACTACCATAACTATAACTACTACTACTATAATAACTACTACTAGTACTCCTACTACAACAACAATAACTACTACTTCTACTATGACTACTACATCTGCTACTACTACCACTATTATGACTACTCATACAGCTACTACTGCTCCTACTACTACTACTACTCGTAGTATTACTCATACTGATTCTACTACTCCAAACAGTCCTACTACTACAACAACTATAACTATTGCTCTTCCTACAGCTACTATTACTACTACTCCTCTGCTGCTGCTACTCCTCCTGCTACTACTACTACAACTACTACTTCTACTACTACTACTAAGACTACTACTAATACACCTTCAACTACTTCTACTACTACAACAACTATGAATACTACTGCTGCTTCTTCTTCTACTACTATTGTTGCTGCTGCTACTTGTACGACTACAACTACTACTACTACTACTACTACTACTACTATTACTACTCCTACTCCAAATCCTACTACTGCTACTACTACTACTCCTACTACTACTACTACTGCAACTACTACCACTCCTACTCCTCCAACTCCTTCTACTACTACTACTCCTCCTCTTACAACTACTACTGCTGCTACCACCACTCCAACAACTCCCACTTCAACTACTACAACTACAACTCCTACTATTACGAGTCCTACTACAACAGCTACTAGTATTACTACTACGATAATAACTACTCCTACTGCTATTACTACTTCTTCGGCTACTACTACTAATATTAATAATACAATAATAACAATAAGTAATACTACCACAACAACAATAACTGATACTACTACTACTTCTTCTACTACTACTACTACTCCTACAACTACTACTGGTACCACTACTCCAATAAATACAACTCCACCTCCTCCTCCTCCTCCTCCTCCTCCTCCTCCTACTACTACTACTACTACTACTACTACCACAACTACTATCACTACTATAACTAACACTACTTCTACTACTACTACTTCTACTACTGCCGTTACTATTAGTATTACAACTACTATTACTGCCAATATTACTACTACTACTACTACTACTACTACTACTACTACTACTACTACTACTACTACTACTACAACTACTACCACTATTTCTGCTATAACAACTAGTACTACTACTATTACTACTACTACTACTACTACTAGTACTACTACTATTATTACTAATACTATTATGACTACTGCAAATAATACTGCTACTACTACTACAACTACAGCTCTTACACTTACTACTATTCCAACTACAATGGCTACTAGTAATATTACAGCTACTACACCTACTACTATCGCCACAACTACACTACTACCGTTGCTACTACTATTACAACTACTACTACAACTACTGGTACTGCTACTACTGCCGCTACTACCACTTCTACAGCAATAATAACAACTCCTACTACTACTAATAACATAATTTTGACTAACACTACTACTACTATTGTTACTACTACTAATGCAATAGTTACTACTACTAGAACTGCTACAACTACAACCACTACTTCTGCTACTATTACTACTACTACTACTAATAATACTAGTACTACCACTACTATTTCTACTACAACTAGTACTACTACTACTACTCCCACACCTACAACTGCTACTACTGCAACTCCTACTATTAGTGCTACGACTACTACAACTCCTACAATAACTCCAACTCGAACATCTTCTCCTAATACTACTGCTAGTAAAACAACTGCTACTACTATTGCAACAAATACTACTACTACTACTACTACTACTCTTGGTGCTGCCATTGCTAATTCCACATTGGCTGCTTCTACTACTACTGCAACTTCTAGTACTACTACTTCTATAAGTACTATTACTAGTACTTCCACTACAACTACTGCTGCTACTTCCACTACTAATACTACGGCTCTAGCTATAGCTACTACTAGTACTCCTACTAATACTACAACTATTACCTCAAATCCTACTGCTACTGCTACTCCAACTCCTACTCCTACTAGTACTCCTACTACTACTACTACTACTACTACCATAATAACAATAACGACTACTATTACCATCCTACTACTCCTACTACTACTATTACTCCTACTCCTACTACTACTACTCCGGCTCCTCCAACTACAACAACAACAACTACTACTACTACTACAACAACAACAACAACAACAACACCAACTAGAGCTACTACTACTACTGCTTCTACTTCTAATATAACTACTATAACTACTACTACTACTGCTACCACTACTACTTCAACTACTACTACTACTACCACCACCACCACCACCACCACAACTACAATTACTTCTGCAATGACTACTATTGTTACTGCTGTTGCAACAACTACTACTCATACAACTTCCCCTACTACTATTACCACTGCTACTAGTACTACTATTACTACTGCTGCTACTACTTCTGTTGATACTACTACAGTACTACTACTACTGCTGCTGCTGCTACTATTAATTATAGTACTACTATTACTAATACTACTACTACCGCTACTACTACAATAACTACTACTGATACTACCACCGCTACTACTGCTACTACTACTATTATTGTTTCTGCTACTACTACTACTACTGCTGCTGTTGCTAATGTTGTTGCTACTATTAATGCTGCTACTACTACAACTACTGCTGGTACCACTACTAATACTATTGCTACTACTACTCCTACAACAACTACTACTATTACCATGACAACTACTACTACAATAACTACTAATCTGCTACTACTTTTCCTCCTACTAATATTGCTACAACTTCGACTACTACTATTGCTACAACTACTATTACTACTGCTACTACTCCAACTCCTACTCCAACAACATCTCCCACTATTTCTTTGACCACTACAAGTACTACAATGACTACTATTATAGCTACAATAATAACCACTACTTCGAATCCCATTACTACTGCAACTACTACTACTACAACTACGACTACTACTATTATTGCTACTACTAGTACTACTACAACTACCACTACTATAATGCCTACTACTGCCACTGGTGCTACTACTACTTCTGCTACTCTATCTGCTATGACTACTACTACTAGTGCTACTACTACTTCTACAGTTGCTACTACAACCACAAATAGTACTACTACAACTTTTGCTATTATCACAACAACAACAACAACTACTACTACTACTACTATTACTACTATTACTACTACTACTACCACAACAACTATCACTACTATAACTAACACTACTACTGCTATAACTACTTCTACTACTACTGCTCCTATTAGTACTACAACTACTATTACTACCAGTATTACCACTACTACTATAATTATTACTACTACTACTACTATTGCTATAATTACTAATAATAGTACTACTATGACTACCACTATTGTGACTACTATTATTATTGTTGCTACTTTTTGCTATCGCTACTATAACTCTTGCTACTCCTATTATCACTACCACTACTACCCCAACTACTGAAATAACTACTACTACTTCTACTATTACTACTACTACTACTCCCTTGCAGGTACTATTGCTATTGCCTCTACTAGATATACTCTCACTATTACTGCTTATTCTACTACTACTGCTATTACTACAACTATTACTTCAATTACTACAACTATTACTAATACGACCACTAATACTATCACTACTATAACTACTACTACTACCGCTACTACTTATCTTGCAACTACTGCTATTGCTACTATTACTATTATTATTACGATTACTTTTACTATTACTATTACTACTCCTACTGTAGAAGTAGTAGTAGTGGTAGTAGCTATATCGGTAGTAGTAGTATAGTAGTAGTAGTACCTATGATACTAGTAGTAGTTGTAGAATAAGTAGTATTAAAACCTACAATAGTGGTAGTAGTAGTAATAGAAGTAGTAGTAGTATTAGTAGTAATAGCAGTAGAATCGATAGTAGTAGTAGAAGTAGTTGAAGTAGTAGTAGCAGCAGTAAAAGTAGTAGTAGTAGTAGTAGTAGTCATAGCAGTGGCAGCAGCAGCAGCAGCAGTAACAGTAGTAGTCACTGTCATAGTAGCAGTAATAATAGCAATAGTATTATCAATACTAGCATTAGCAGTTGTAGCAATAGTAGTAGAGATAGTACTAGTAGTGGTAGTGGTGGTGGTAATAGTTGTAGTAGTAGTAGTATTAGTAGTGGTAGTAGTAGTGGGAGTAGGAGTGGGAGTAGTAGTTTGAGTAGTATTAGTTATAGTAGTGGTTGCACAAGTAACCATAGGATAAGTAGTAGTTGTAGTAGTAGAAGATGTAGAAACTATAATAGTATTAGTAGTAGTAGTAGTTGTTGTAGAAGCAGCAGCAATAGTATAGTAGCAGTAGGAGTAGTAGTAGTCATGGTTGAAGTAGCAGTAGCTATAGTAGCAATCATAGCAGTTGTAGTCATAGTAGTAGCTGCAGTAGAACTAGTAGAAGTAGTAGTAGTAGTATGAGTAGTTACAGTAGTAGTAGCAGCAGTAGTAGTATTAGTGGTTTTAGTAGTTGGGGTAGTAGTGGCAGTACTAGTTGTCGCAGTAGTTATCGAAATTTTAGTAGTAGTATTAGTAGTAGTAGAAGTAGCAGTAGTAGTAGTAGTAGTAGCAATAGTCATTGTAGTTGTAATAGCAGGAATAGCAGTAGCTATTGTAGTTGCTGTAATACTTGTAGAAGAAGTGGTTGCTGTAGTAGTAGTAGCAATAGTGGTATCAGCAGCAGTAGTAGTAGGAAAATAGTAGTAGTAGCAGTAGCAGCTATAGTACTAGTAGTTCTAGTACTTGTAGTAGCAGTAGCAGTTGTAGTAGCAACAATAGTGGTAGTAGTAGTGTTGTTGTTGTTGGTGTAATAGAAGTACTTATAGTAGTAGCCGAAGAAGGTGTAGTAGAAGCAGTAGCAATAGTAGTAGTAGTCATAGTAGTTATAGTTAGAGTGGAGTAGCAGTAGTTGTTGTAGCAATAGCAGCAGTAGTAGCTGTATTAATAGTAGTAGTTGCAGCAGTAGTAGCGATACTTGTAGTATTAGCCGCAGTACTATGAGAAGGAGAAGTATTTGTAGTAGTAGTAGTAGCAGTAGTAGTAGAAGAAGTAGCTGGAGTAGTAGTAGTTGTAGTAGCAGCAGTTGTAGTTGTAGTAGTTATAGTAGTTTTAGTAGTAATAGTAGTAGTAGTAGCAGTAGTAGCAGTTGAAGCAGTAGTGATAGTATTAGTAGTAGTTATAGTAGTAATAGTAGTAGAAGTCGTAGCAGTCATGGTAGTGGAAGTAGCCGTAGCAGTAGGTGCCCGTAGGAGGAGATGTAGTTGTAGTACCAATCATAATGGTAGTAGTAGCAGTAGCAGCAATAGTAGTAGTATGAATAGTTATAGAAGTAGCATTAATGGTAGCAGCAGTAATAGTACTAGTAGTATTTGTTATCGTAATGCCAGTAGTAGTAATTGTATTAGTAGCAAAATTCGCATTAGTTGAAGTTGCTGTAACTATAGTTGCAGTACTAGTTACAATAGTAATACTACTTAGTGAAGTAGTAGTAGTAGATTTAGTAGCAGTAGTAGCAGAACTATTAGTTGTAGCTACAATAGTTGTAGTGGTAGTAGCAATAGTAGAAGTTATAGTAGTAGTAATAGCAGTTGTGGCAACAATGATTATACTAGTAGCAGTAGTAGCGGCGACATCAATGGTAGTAGTTGTTTAGTAGTAGTAGTAGTTATAGGAGTAGTAGTAGAAGCAGGAGTAGTAGGGGCAATAGCAACAGTCATAGTAGTATAGTACAAGTTGTATTTATAGTAGTAGCAGTAGTGGTAGTAGTAGCTGTAGCAATAGTAGTAGCTGTAGTAGACGAAGAAGTAGTAGAAGTAGGAGATGTAGTCGTAGCTGGTGTGATAAGAGTAGTAGTAGTAATAGTAGTAGTAGTGGGAGTAGCAGTTATAGTAGTAATAGTAGTAGTGGGAGTAGCAGTTGTAATAGTAGGAGTAGTAGCAGTAACAGTAGTAGTAGAAGAAGTAGTAGTAGTAATAGTAGTAGCAGTTGTTATTGTTGTTGTTATTGCAGTAGTAGTAGCAATAGTCGTTGTAGTAGTAGTAGTAGTTGTTGTTGTTGTTATTGTAGTAGTAGTAGCAGCAATAGAAACAGAAGTAGCAATAGACGTAGTAGTAATAGTAGTCATTATAGTAGCAGTAGTAGAAGTAGTAGAAGTAGTAGTAGTAGTAGTAACAGTAATAGTAATAGAAGTAGTAGTAGTACTAGTAATAGTAATAGTAGTTGCAGTAGTGGTAGCCGTAATAGCATTGTACTAGTCGTAGTAGTTGTTGTTGTTATTGTATTTGTAGCAGTCATAGTAATGATATTATTTGTAGTTACAGTATTTGAAGTAGTAGTAGCAGTAGTATTATTAGTGGTAGTTATAGTAGTAGTAATAGTAGAAGTGGTAGCAGCAATAGCAGTAGTATTTTTAGTTGTAGTAGAAGTGGTGGTAGTAGTAGCTGCAGCAGTAGTAGTAGTCGTGGTAGAAGTAGTAGTAGTGGTAGGGGCAATAGAAGTAGTAGTGCGTGTTATTGTTGTTGTTCTTGTAGTAGAAGTTGTCATAGTTGTAATTGTAGTAGGAGAAGCAGCAACAACATAAGTTGTTATTATAGTAGTAGTATTAGTAACAGTTGTAATACTGGTAGTAGCAGCAGTAGTAGTAGTAGTTTCTGTTGTTGTAGTAGTAGCAACAGTAGTAGTAGTTGTGTAGTAGCAGTTGTAGTGGTAGTAGTAGTAGCAGTAGCAGGAGTAGTAGTAGTAGGAGCAAAAGTAGTAGTAGCAGCAGTAGGCGGAGGAGTAGTAGTAGCAGCAGTAGGCGGAGGAGTACTAGGAGTAGTAGAAGTAGTCGTAGAAGGTGTAATAATTGCAGTAGTCGTTAAAGTAGTAGTAGTAGGAGTCATAGTAGCAATAGCAGCAATAGTAGTAGTAGTTGCAGTAGTAGTAGTAGAAGTAGTAGTAGTAGTAGTTATTGTTGTTGTTGTTGTAGCAGCAGTAGCAGCAGTACTAGCAATAGCCCTAGTAGTAGTAGTTGTTGTTGTTGCAACAGTAGTAGCAAGAATAATTGTAATAGTAGTAGTAGTAGCCGTACTGGTAATAATAGTAGCAGTTGCAGTAGTGGCAGCCATAGTAGCATTGTATGAGTACTACTAGCAGTAGTAGTAGTTATTATTGTTGTCATATTTTGAGTATTCATAGTAGTTGTATTAGTAGTAGTTATAGTAGTAGAAGTTGTAGTACGGTAGTAGTAGTAGTGGTAGTTATAGTAGTAGTAATAGTAGAAGTAGCAACAGTAGCAGCAGTAGTACTTGTAATTGTAGTAGAAGTAGTGGTAGTAGCAACAGCGACAGCAGTAGTAGTAGTAGTCATGGTTGAAGTAGTAGTAGTTGTAGGGGTTGTAGTAGTAGTGGTTGTTGTTGTTGTAGTAGCAGAAGTTGTCATTGTAGTAGTTGTACTCGGAGAACCAGCAATAACAAAAGTAGTTATAATAGTAGTGGCAGTAGTAACAGTAGTAGTACTGGTACAAGTAGTAGTAGTAGTAATAGTAGTAGTAGTAGTAGTTATTGCAGTTGTAGCAGTAGTAGTTGTTGTAGTAGTAGCAGTAGCAGTGGTAGTAGTTGTAGTAGTAGTAGTTGTAGTATTAGTAGTAGTAGTAGTAGTAGTAGTAGTAGTAGTAGTCGGTGTAGTGGTAGTAGTTGCAGTACTAGGTGGAAAAGTAGAAGTTGTAGCAATGGCAGGAGTAGCAACAGTTGTTGTAGCAGCAATAGCAACAATAGTAGTAGGAGTAATAGTAGAAGTTGTAGTACTAGTCATCATAGTAGCAGTAGTAGTAGTCGTTGTAGTAGTAGTTGTAGTAGTAGTTGTAGTAATTGGATTAAGAGTAGTAGTGGTAGTAAAATTAGTGATAGCTTTCGTAGTAGCCATAGTAATAGTAGTAGTAGTAGTAGTAGTAGTAGTAGTAGTAGTAGTGGTAGTGGTTGTAACAGTAGTAGTAGTAGTAGTTGTTGTTGTTGTTCTAGCATGGGTAATAGTAGTTGTAGTAGAAGTATTAGTAGTAGTAGTTGTAGTAGTAGTAGTAGTAGAAATAGTAGCACTAGTAATAGTAGTTGTGGCAATTGTAGGAGGAGTAGTAGTAGGTGTAGTAGTAGGAGGAATAGAAGTAGGAGGAGTAATAGTTGTAGTTCTAATGGTAGTGATAGTAGTAGTAGTAGTAGGAGGAGAATATTAGTAGCAGCCTAAGTAGTATTAGTAGCAGCAGCAGTAGTAGCAGTAGCAATATTCGTGGTCATAGTAGCTATCTTGGAAGTTGTAGTAGTAGAATTAGTTGTAGTAGTAGTATTTGTAGTAGTAGTAATAGTAGAAGTAGTAGAAATTGGAGTAGTATTAACAATAGTTGAAGTAGGAGTAGTTGTTGTAGCAATTCCAGCATCAGTAGTACAAGTCGTAGTCGTAGTAGTAGAACTCGTAGCTGTTGTAGGAGCAGCAGTAGTGGTAGTGTTAGCTATAGTCGCAATAGTACCTGCATTAGTAGTAGTTATTATAGTAGTAGCGGTTGCTGTAGTTGTTGTACTGGCTGTACTAGTAGCCATAGCAGAAGTAGTAGCTGTAGCACAAGTAGTATTCATAGTAGTACTAGTAGTGGCAGTAGTGAATGTACTATCCGTAGTAGTAGTAGCAGTAGCAGTAGGAGTATTAGCAATTGGGGTAGTTGTAGTAGTTCTAGTAGTAGCAGTAGTAAGAGCAATATTAGTAGTAGTAGGAGAACTAGCAGCTGTAGCAGTAGTATTAGCAGTAGCAAAAGTTGTTGTAGTTGTAGTAGAAGCAGCTATAGTCCTAGTAGTAGTAGAAGTAGTAGTAGTGGTAGTAGTCAGAGAAGTAGTAGTGGTAGCAGTAGTAGTAATAGCAGGAATAGCAGTAGAAGTAGTAGTAGTAGCAGTACTAGTTGCAGTAGTTGTAGTTGTAGTGATAGTAGTTGTAGTTGTTTTAGTAGATGTCATTATTGCGGTAGTAGTGGTAGTAGTTGTTGTTGTTGTAGTGGTAATAGCAGTAGAAGTCATGGTTGTGGTAGTAGCAGAAGCGTTAGTAGCCCGTAGTAGTGAAAATAGTAGTTGTAGCACTCGTAGTAGTAGTTATTGTTATTATTATTATAGTAGTAGTAGGAATAGCAGTAGAAGTAGCAGTAGCAGTAGTATGATGAATAGTTATAGAAGTAGTACTCGTAGTAGTAGTAGTAGTACTAGTAGTAGCTGTTGTAGTAATACCAGTAGTAGCAACAGTAGCATTATTCGGAGTTGCTGTAAATGTAGTAGTAGTAGTAGTAACAATTGTAGTACAATTGGGAGAAGTCGTAGTAGTAGCTTTAGTAGTAGCAATAGTAGCAGAAGTATTAGCAGTAGCTATAGTAGTTGTAGTGGTAGTAGCAATAGTAGAAACTATAGCAGCAGTAGTAGTAGTTGTAGCAACAATTATTGTAGTAGTAACAGTAGTAGCAAAAATGTTAATTGCAGTAGTTGTGTAGTAGTAGTAGTAGTAGTTATAGTAGTAGTAGTAGTAGCAGGAGTAGCAGCAGCAATAGCAACAGTTGTAGTAGTGGAGTAGTAGAAGTAGCAGTAGTCGTAGTAATGGCTACAATAGTAGTAGTACCTGTAGTGGAATCAGAAGTAGTAGAACTTGGAGATGTAGTAGTAGCAGGAGTAATAATAGGCATAGTAGTAATAGTAGCAGTAGTGGGAGTAGCAGCAGCATTAGTAATATTAGTAGTAGTAGTAGCAGTAGTGGTAGCAATTGCAGTAGTAGTTGCAGTAGTAGTAGAAAGAGTAGTAGTTGTTGTTGTTATTGTTATTATTGTTGTAGTAGCAGCAGTCGCAATAGCCGTAGTAGTAGTAGTAGTCATTTTAGCAGCAGTAGTAGTAGTAGTAGAAGTAGTAGTAGTAATAGTGGTAGTGAGAAGTAGTAATAGTACTCGTAATAATAATAGCAGTTGCAGTAGCATTGTACTAGTACTAGTATTAGTAGTAGTAGTAGTTGTTGTCGTTGTTGTTGTTGTTGCTGTATTTGTGGTAGTCATATTAATAGTACCAGAAGTAGTTATAGTAGTAGAAGTAGTAGTAGCGGTAATAGTAGTAGTGTTAGCTATCGTAGTAGTAATAGTTGAAGAAGTAGTAGCAGGAGCAGTAGTATTTTTAGTTGTAGTAGAAGTCTTGGTAGTGGTAGCAATAGCAGTAGCAGTAGTAGTCATGGTAGAAGTAGTAATAGTTGTTGTTGTAGTAGAACTAGTCAGAGTAGTAGTTTTACATGGAGAAGCAGCAACAACAAAAGTTGTTATTGTTGTAGTAGTAGTTGTAATGGTAGTAGTACTCGTGCCAGTAGTAGTAGTTGTAGTTGTTGTTCTTGTTGTTATTGTTGTTGTAGTAGTAGTAACATTTGTCGTAGTGGTAGTAGCAGTAGTAGTAGTTATGGAAGTAGTAGTGGTAGTTGTAGTAGTAATAGTTATTGTAGTAGTTGTTGTAGTAGTAATAGTAGGTGCAATAGTAGTAGTAGCAGAACTAGGCGAAGGAGGAGTAGTAGTAGTAGTAGTAGGAGTAGCAGTTGCAGTTGTAGGAGTAGTAGCAGTCATCGTAGTAGTAGTAATAGTAGTCATAGTAGTAGTAGTTGTTGTTGTTTATTGCAGTAATAGAAGTAGGAGTAGTAGTGATTGTAAAAGTACTACTAGTTTTTGCAGTAGCTGTAGTAATAGTAGCAGTAGTAGCAGTAGTACTAGTAGTTGTAGTAGTGGTAATAATAGTTATTGTTGTAGTAGTAGTTATTATTGTTGTAGCAGTAGTAATAGTAGTAGTAGTAGAAGTTATAGTAGTGGCAACAGTAGCAATAGTAATAGCAATAGTGGAAGTAGTAGGAGTAGTAGTAGTAGTGGTAGTAGGAGGAGTAGTAGTAGTAGTTGTAATAGTAGTAGTGCTAATGGTAGTAGTTGTACTAGTAGTAGTAGTAGGAGGAGGAGGAGCGGTATTAGTAGCTGGCCTAGTAGTATTAGTAGAAGTAGCAGTAGTAGCAGTAGTAGTATCTATGGTCGTAGTAGCTATAGTGGTTGTTGTAGTAGTAGAATTAGTAGCAGCAGTAGTATAAATTGTAGTAGTAATAGTAATAGTAGTAGAAATTGTAGTAGTATTAGCAATAGTTGAAGGAGTAATAGTTGTAGTAGTTGTAGCAGCAAAAGTAGTAGTCGTAGTCGTAGCAGTAGCAGTTGTAGCAGTTGTAATAGTAATAGTATTAGTGGTCATCAGAGTAATAGCAGTTGTTGTAGTAGTTATTGTAGTAGTAGCAATAGCAATAGTTGCAGTAGTAGATGTACTCGTAACAATAGCAGAAGTAGTAGTCATAGTAGAAGTAGTAGTCGTAGTACCGAATGCACTAGTTGAAATAGTAGTAGTAGTATTAGCAGTTGCAGAACGAGTAGTGGTAGTTGTAGTGGTAGCAGTAGTAGCTATAGCAATTGTAGCAATAGTAGTAATATTAGTGGTAGTAGTAGTAGCTATAGTAGTAGTATTAGCAGTTGGGGTAGTAGTAGTTCTAGTAGTTGCAATGGTTGTTGCAATAGTAGTAGTAGGAACAGTAGGAGAACCAGCAGCTGTAGCGGTAGCAGCAGTAGTAGTAGCACAAGTTGTTGTAGTTGTGGTTGTAGTAGCAATAGTCCTAGTACTAGTAGTAGCCGTACTAGTGGTAGTAGTTGGAGAAGTAGTAGTAGTAGTAGTAGTAGTAGTAGTAGTAGTAGGAGCAGTAGTAGCAGTAGTAGTAGTAGCAGGAATAGTAGTAGCAGTGGTAGTTGTAGCAGTACTAGCAACAGCAATAGTAGTAGTAGTGATAGTTGTTGTAGTAGTTTTAGGAGTAGTCGCAATTGTAGCAGTAGTGGCAGTAGTGATTATTGTTGTAGTTGTAATAGTAGTAGAAGTCATCGCAGGTATAGCGAAGATAGTTTTTGTATTTCTCATAGTAGTTGTAGTAGTTGTCGTTATTATAGTAGTAGTAGGAATAGTAGTAGAAGTAGTAGTTGTAGTTGTAGTATTAGTGGTAGTAGTTGTAGTAGTAGGATACTAGTAGTCACAGTAGTATTTGTAGCAATAGTAACATTAGTCAGAGTTGCAATAGTAAAACTAGTAAGAGAAGTAGTTGTAGTGGTCGTAGTAGTAGATGCAATAGTAGTAGTAATAGTAGTAGTTTCTGCAATTTTAGTTGTCATAGAAGTAGTAGAAGTAGTAGCAATAGTAGTAGGAGTAGTAGTGGCAATTATTGTAATGGCAACAGTGGTAGCGGCAACCGCAATAGTAGTAGTAGTAGTAGTGAAGTAGTAGCAATGGTAATAGTAGTAGAAGCAGCAACAACAACAAAACTAGCAGTCTAGTAGTAGTAGTTGTCATAGTAGAAGCAGTAGCAGCACTATTGGTAGTAGTAGCAATAGCAACAGCAGTACCAGAAGTAGTGGTTGCAGATGTAGTAGAAATAGGAGAAGTGGTAGTAGCAATAGGAATATTAGTAGTGGTGGTAGTAGTAGTAGTTGTAGTAATAGTTTTTCTAGTTGTAGTTATTATAGTTGTAGAAGTAGTAGCAGCAGCAATAGTAGCAGTAGTTGTACTAGTTATAGTAGTTGTAGCTGTTATAGCAGCAGCAGAAATACCTTTAGTAATATTAGAATTAGTAGTAGTCGTAGTAGTAGTAGTAGTAGTAGTAGTAGTAGTAGTAGTAGTAGTAGTAGTTGTAGTAGTAGTAGTAGTAATAGTAGTACTAGTAGCTATAGTAGTTGTAGTAGTAGGAGTCGTAGTAGTAGTATTATTATTAGTAGTAGTAGTAGAAGAAGAAGATGAAGAAGAAGAAGAAGTAGTAGTAGTAGCAACAGCAGCAGCGGCAGTTATAGTAGTGGCTAAAGTAGTAGTAGTCAGAAAAGTAGTAATAGTTGTTGTACTAGTAGTATTAGTAGGGGTAGTAGTAGTACTAACTGTTGTAGTTGTTGTTGTAGTTGAAGTAGTAGTGGTAGTAGTTGTAGTATTAGTAGTAGTCGTAGTATTAGCAATAGTAGTTGTTGTTGTCATTATTGTTGTAGTAGTAGTAGTAGGAGTTGGAGTAGGAGTAGTAGTAGTAGTAGGAGTTGGTGTAGGTGTAGTAGTAGTAGTATCAGTAGTTGTAGCAATAGCAATAGTAGTATTAGCAATAGCAGTAGTTGTTATATTAGTTATAGCAGTTGTAGTAATAGTAGTAGAAGTAGTAGTAGTAGCAGCAATAGTAGCAGAAGTAGTGGTAGCAGTAGTAGTAATTGTAAGAGAAGTAATAGTAGTAGTCACAGTAGCAGCAACAGCAGTAGTTGTAGCAATAGTAGTAGTTGTAGATGTGGAAGTAGTAGTAGCAGCAACAGCTGTAATAGTAGTATTTTCAGTAGTAGTAATTGTTGCATTATTTGTAGCAGTTATAGTAGTAGTATTGGAAGTAGTACTTGTAGTAGTAATAGTCATAGTGGTAGTCGTAGAAGTATTAGAATTAGTAGTAGTAGTTGTTGTTGTATTAGTAGTAGCTGTAGTGGTGGTGGTGGTGGTGGTAGTAGTAGTAGTTGTAGTAGTAGTAGTAGTAGCAGAAGTAGTAGTAGTAGTTGGAGGAGTAGTAGTAGTTGGAGTGCAGCAACTATAGTGGCAGTAGTAGTAGCTATAGTAGTAGGAGTAGTAGTAGCGTAGCAGCTGTAGTAGTAATAGTAGCAGTTATTTTTGTTGAAGTTATAGTTGTCGCACGAGTACTAGTAGTAGTTGTGGTAGTAGCAGTAGTAGTACATGTTGTAGTAATAGTAATACAAGCTGCAGTAGTAATAGTAGCAATAGTAGTAGAAGTAGCAGTTGAAGTAGTAGAAGTAGTAGTAGCATAGCAACGGCAGTAGAAGTAGTAGTAGTAATAGTAGTAGTTATTCTTGCTAAAGTAGTAGTTGTCGCAACAGTACTAGTAGTAGTAGTAGTAGCAGTAGTTGTAGTAGTGGTACAAGTAGAAGTAGTTTTAGTAGTAGTAGTAGTAATAGTAGAAGAAGAAGCAGTAGTACTAGTAGTAGCTGTAGGAGTAGTAGTAGCAGCAGCAGCAGAAGTAGTAGCAGTGGCAGTAGCTGTAGTAGTAGTAGTGGTAGTAGTGGTAGTAGTGGTGGTAGGTAGTAGTAGTAGTAGTAGTTGTTGTTGTTGTAGCAGCAGTAGCAGCAGTAGTAGCAATAGCCCTAGTAGTAGTAGTTGTTGTTGTTGCAGCAGTAGTCGTAGGAATAATTGTAATAGTAGTAGTAGTAGTAGTCGTATTGGTAATAGTAGTAGCATTGTTGCAATTGTGGTAGCCATAGTTGCATTGTATCAGTACTAGTTGTAGTAGTTGTATTTGTTGTTGTTGTCAAATTTGGAGTATTCATAGTAGTAGTATTAGTAGTAGTTACAGTAGTAGAAGTTGTAGTAGCGGTAGTAGAAGTAGTGGTAGTTATATTAGTAGTAATAGTAGAAGTAGCAGTAGTAGCAGCAGTAGCACTTGTAATTTTCGTAGAAGTAGTGGTAGTAGCAATAGCAGTAGTAGTACTACTAGTAGTCATGGTAGAAGTAGTAGTAGTGGTAGGGGTTGTAGCAGTAGTGGTTGTTATCATTGTAGTAGTAGAAGTTGTCATTGTAGTAGTTGTACTAGGAGAAGCAGTAGTAACAGAAGTAGTTGTAGTAGTAGTGGTAGTAGTAATAGTAGTAGTATTGGTACCAGTAGTAGTAGTAGTAGTAGTAATAGTAGCAGAAGTTATAGTAGTAGTGATCATAGTAGCAGTAGTAGTAGTCGTTGTAGTAGTAGTTGTAGTAGAAGTTGTAGTAATTGGATTAAGAGTAGTAGTGGTAGTAAAAGTAGTAATAGCTTTCGTAGTAGCAATAGTAATAGTAGTAGTAGTAGTAGTACTAATAGTAGTGGTAGTGGTTGTAAAAGTAGTCGTAGTAGTAGTTGTTGTTGTTGTTCTAGCAGAGGTAATAGTAGTTGTAGTAGTAGTAGTAGAAATAGTAGCACTAGTAATAGTAGCAGTGGCAGTTGTAGGAGTAGTAGTAGTAGGTGTAGTAGTAGGAGGAATAGAAGTAGGAGGAGTAATAGTTGCAGTTCTAATGGTAGTGATAGTAATAGTAGTAGTAGTAGTTGGAGGAGCAATAGTAGTAGCAGCCTTAGTAGTATTAGTAGTGGTAGCAGTAGTAGCAGTGGCAGTATTCGTGGTCATAGTAGCTGTCATGGTAGTTATAGTAGTAGAATTAGTTGTAGTAGTAGCAATAGTAGAAGTAGTGGAAATTGGAGTAGTATTAACAATAGTTGAAGTAGGGATAGTTGTTGTGCCAATTCCAGCAGCAGTAGTACAAGTTGAAGTCGTAGTAGTAGCACTAGTAGCTGTTGTAGGAGCAGCAGTAGTGGTAGTGTTAGCTGTAGTCACAATCGTACCAGCATTAGTAGTAGTTATTATTGTGGTAGCGGTAGCAGTAGTTGTTGCACTGGTTGTACTAGTAGCCATAGCAAAAGTAGTAGTCGTCGTATTAGGAGTAGTAGCAGTAGCGAACGTACTATCTGTAGTAGTAGTAGAAGTAGCAGTAGCAAAAGTTGTAGCAGTAGTAGTAGAAGTATTAGCAGTAGTAGTTGTAGCAGTTGTAGCAATAGTAGTAGTAATCATGGTAATAGTAGTAGTAGTAGTAGCAATAGGAGTATTAGCAATTGGGGTAGTTGTAGTAGTTTTGATAGTAGCAGTAGTAATAGCAATATTAGTAGTAGTAGGAGAACTAGCAGCAGTAGCAGTCATATTAGTAGTAGCAAAAGTTGTTGTAGTAGTAGTAGAAGTAGTAGTAGTGGTAGCAGTCGGAGAAGTAGTAGTGGTAGCAGTTGTAGTAATAGCAGGAATAGCAGTATAAGTAATAGTAGTAGCAGTACTAGTTGCAGTAGTAGTAGTTGTAGTGATAGTAGTTGTAGTAGTTTTAGCAGATGTCATTGTTGCGGCAGTAGTGGTAGTAGTAGTAGTTATTGTAGTGGTAATAGTAGTAGAAGTCATGGTTGTGGTAGTAGCAAAAGTGTTAGCAATAGTATGATGAACAGTTATCGAAGTAGTACTCGTAGTAGTAGTAGTACTAGTATTAGCTATTGTAGTACTACCGGTACTAGCAATAGCATTAGTAGCAACAGTAGCATTAGTCGGAGTTGCTGTAACTGTAGTAGCAGAAGTAGTAGCAATAGTAGTACAATTGGGAGAAGTCGTAGTAGTAGCTTTAGTAGTAGCAATAGTAGCTATAGTAGTTGTAGTGGTAGTAGCAATAGTATAAGCTATAGCAGCAGTAGTAGTAGTTGTAGCAACAATTAGTGTAGTAGTAGCAGTAGTAGCGGCAATGTCAATCGTAGTAGTTATGTAGCAGTAGTAGTAGTAGTAGCATGAGTAGCAGCAGCAATAGCAACAGTTGTAGTAGTGGAGTAGTAGTAGCAGTAGTGGTAGTAATGGCTACAGTAGTACTAGTACCTGTAGTGGAAGCAAAAGTAGTAGAACTTGGAGATGTAGTCATAACAGGTGTGATAATAGGCGTAGTAGTAATAGTAGCTATAGTGGGAGTAGCTGTAGTAATAGCAGCAGTAGTAGTAGCAGTAGTAGTAGCAATAGCAGTAGTAGTTGTAGTAGTAGTAGAAGTAGTAGTACTAGTAATAGTAGTAGTTGTAGTGGTTGTTGTTGTTATTGTTGTTGTAGTAGCAGCAGTAGCGACAATAGTAGCAATAGCCGTAGTAGTAGTAGTAATCATTGTAGCAACAATACTATCGGTAATAGAAGTAGTAGTAGTGATAGTAGTAGAAGTAGTAATAGTACTCTTAATAGTAATAGCAGTTGTAGTAGTGGCAGCCGTAGTTGCATTGTACTTGTACTAGTACAAGTAGTTGTAGTTGTTATTGTTGTTGTATTTGCGATAGTCATATTAGTAGTACTAGTAGTAGTTATAGTAGTAGAAGTAGTAGTAGCGGTAGTAGTAGTAGTGTTAGCTATCGTAGTAGTAATAGTAGAAGTAGTAGTAGCAGTAGCAGCAGTATTTTTAGATGTAGTAGAATTCTTGGTAGTAGTAGCAGCAACAACAGTAGTAGTAGTCATGGTAGAAGTAGTAGTAGTTGTTGTTGTTGTAGTAGAAGTAGTCATAGTAGTAGTTGTTGTTGTTGTTGTAGTAGAAGTAGTCATAGTAGTAGTTTTACTAGGAGAAGCAGCAACAACAAAAGTTGTTGTTGTTGTAGTAGTAGTAATGGTAGTAGTACTCGTACCAGTAGTAGTAGTTGTTATTGTTGTAGTAGTGGTAGCATTTGTAGTAGTGGTAGTAGCAGTAGTAGTAGTTATAGTAGTAGTAGTGGTAGTAGTAGTAGTACTTATAGTAATAGTTGTTGTAGTAGTAATAGTAAGTGCAATAGTAGTAGTAGCAGTACTAGGCGAACGAGGAGTAGTAGTAGCAGTAGTAGGAGTAGCAGTTGTAGCTGTAGGTGTAGTAGTAGTAGTAGGAGTAGTAGTAGGAGTAGGAGTAGAAGTAGTAGTAGTAGTAATAGTCATAGTAGTAGTAGTAGCTGTTGTTGTTGTAGCAATAGCAGTAGGAGTAGTAGTGCTTGTAAAAGTAGTTGTAGTTTTTGCAGTAGCAGTAGTAATAGTAGCAGTAGTAGCCGTAGTACTAGTAGTTGTAGTAGTGGTAGTAATACTAGCTGTTGTAGTAGTAGTTATTATTGTTGTAGCAGTAGTAATAATAGTAGTAGTAGAAGTTATAGTAGTGGCAACAGTAGTAATAGTAATAGCAATAGTGGAAGTAGTAGGAGTAGTAGGAGTAGTAGTACTAATGGTAGTAGTTGTACTAGTAGTAGTAGGAGGAGGAGGAGGAGCAGTATTAGTACCTAGCCTAGTAGTGTTACTAGTAGTAGCAGTAGTAGCAGTAGTAGTATCTATGGTCGTAGTAGCTGTAGTGGTTGTTGTAGTAGTAGAATTAGTAGCTGTAGTAGTATAAATTGTAGTAGTAATCGTAGCTGTAGTAGAAATTATAGTAGTATTAGCAATAGTTGAAGAAGGTGTAATAGTTGTAGTAGTTGTAGCAGTAGAAGTAGTAGTTGTAGTAGTAGTAATAGTCATAGTATTAGTGGTAGTCGGAGTAATAGCAGTTGTAGTAGTAGTTATTGTAGTAGTAGCAATAGCAGTAGTTGCAGTAGTAGATGTACTCGTAACAATAGCAGAAGTAGTAGCTCTAGCGGAAGTAGTAGTTGTAGTAGTAGTAGTAGTAGTCGTAGTAGCGAAAGCACTAGTTGTAATAGTAGTAGTCGTATTAGCAGTAGTAGAACGAATAGTGGTAGTTGTAGTGGTAGCAGTAGTAGTTGTAGCAGTTGTGGCAATAGTAGTAGTATTAGTGGTGGTAGTAGTAGTAGTAGCAGTAGTAGTAGTGTTTGCAGTTGGGGTAGTAGTAGGTCTAGTAGTAGAAGTGGTAGTAGTAATAGAGGTAGCAGTGGTACTAGTAGCGGAAGTTGTTGTAGTTGTGGTCGTAGTAGTAGTAGTCCTAGTAGTTGTAGTAGTAGTAGTAGTGGTAGTAGTTGGAGAAGTTGTTGTAGTAGTAGTAGTAGTAGGAGCAGTAGTAGCACTAGTAGTAATAGCAGGAATAGCAGCAGTAGTGGTAGTTGTAGGAGTACTAGCAGCAACAGCAGTAGTAGTAGTGATAGTTGTTGTAGTAGTTTTAGTAGTTGTCGCAGTTGTAGCAGTAGTGGCAGTAGTGATTATTGTTGTAGTTGTAATAGTAGTAGAAGTCATGGTAGTCATAGCGAAGATAGTATTTGTAGTACTCGTAGTAGTTGTAGTAGTAGTTGTTATTATAGTAGTAGTAGAAAAAGTAGTAGTAGTTGTTGTAGTTGTATTAATGGAATACTAGTAGTAGCAATAGTATTCGTAGAATAGTAACATTAGTTGGAGTTGCAATAGGCGTAGTATCAATAGTAAAACTAGTAAGAGAAGTAGTTGTACTGGTAGTAGTAGTTGATGCAGTAGTAGTAGTAATAGTAGTAGTTAGTGCAATTTTAGTTGTCGTTGAAGTAGTAGAAGTAGTAGCAGTAGTAGTAGGAGCAGTAGCGGCAATTATTGTAATGGCAGCAGTTGTAGCGGCAACCGCAATAGTAGTAGTAGTAGTGAAGTAATATCAATGGTAGTAGTAGTAGAAGCGGCAACAACAACAAAAGTGGTAGTGTAGTAGTAGTAGTTGTCGTAGTAGAAGCAGTAGCAGCACTATTTGTAGTAGTAACAATAGCAACAATAGTACCAAAAGTAGTGCTTGTAGATGTAGTAGACATAGGAGAAGTGGTAGTAGCAATAGGAATATTAGTAGTAGTGGTAGTAGTAGTAGTTGGAGTAACAGTTGTCGTAGTTGTAGTTGTTGTTGTTTTAGTAGTAGTAGTAGCAGCAGTAGTTCCCATAGTGCCAGTAGTAGTACCAGCAGTAGTAGCAACAGTAGTTGTACTAGTTATAGTAGTTGTAGCTAT
>RXID01019338.1:0-21371 GCA_005019695.1 Trichopus zeylanicus subsp. travancoricus | reverse complement strand
GATTCAAAAAATAATATGTAATCCATAATCAGTTGCTAAACCTGCTATGGTTTTAAATTAGAACAGAATTCCAACTCATAAAATCCAAAAAAATAATCAGGAGAATTTGAGAAACAATAAATTCAGACCCCCCCCAAAAAGATCATAATGACGTACCTCATAATGCCTTCTCCGTTACTCTAGGATTCCAATCACATGCAATGACAGGACAACAATCGTCTAAAACCTAAAATGGTTGTCTATGACTTCACATACAAAACCCTAACTCATCAGCTCTAGCAAAACAATCAAGAAATCATATTTGAACCCACAAAGATGTACCTTGACCTCCAATTTTCTCCAATCACTCTAAGTCATCTCACATACTCAAACAAAGACACAAATCAAATGTAACGATGAGAAGAATTTATATAAAAACCTAAAACCCATAATCTAGTAATGGACTGACACAACACCCAAACAAAAATGAGAACATCGTACCTCAGCCCTTAGAGAAATAGACAAATAAAAAATTAAGAGAAGTTACGAAACAAAAGTTAATCATAAAACAAAATTAAGAAAAGAAGAAGCCACAAAATAGGAGAGAAAACAAAATTAAGAAAAGAAGAAGCCACAAAATAGGAGAGAAAGAACATATAAAATGAGCGGATATAAAATCTCATCGATAAGATTTTAACCTCAATCCTATTAGGTTTTAAACTATTAGATTTATCAAGAAATTAGTATAATTGATAATTAAAAATTTGGTCTATAATAGTATCATAAAATTTACTAACAGTCTGGCTCAGTTTAGTTTAGGGTTTAGAATTTAGGGCTTGTGTTTTAGAGTTTAGGATTTAGGGTTTAGAGTTTAGGGTTAGGGTCTGTGTTTTTGAATTGCGCCAAACTGAATTGCCGGTAAATTTTGCTGCAGCATTACATACCATTTTTACCAATCCCTAAATAAAAATAACAATTTAAAAGCTGATAGCATTAAGATTAAAATCCTATCGACAGGATTTTATATCCGCTCAATATAAAATAGATTTTTAGGGAACAAAATAAGTATACAACAAAAAACATAAAATAGAAAACTAGGAGAAAATCTTATAAAAAATAAAACTAAATATGAAGTAGAAGACAACAACTCAAAAAATTTTGGACAAAAATGAGAAGACAAAATGAAAGATGAAATAAAATATTAAGAAGATAAAGAAAATAATTTTAAAATAGAAGACATAAAGAAAAGTATAAAAGAAAAATTAGTAGGAAAAAAGAGCGAAATAAAAATCTGAGCAGAACTGTAAATATTTCCACAACACTATTACCTGGAGCTTAATAATAGTAGAAAAAATATATTTACTCTCCTGACTAGCATTGGAGATGGATAGCACAAGCTCCTAGACAATGATTAGACACCAAGGTGGTTATCTAATCGCTAAAAGAACGATAATGCATGTCGTAAATAATACAAAAATATAAAAGCAAAAAAGTATGCATTATCGCCTTTTTTCAGCCCATCAGATGGAACTCCCTCATGCGAAGCCCTCGAGCAGCCACGGTAGAGATAAATTGATTGTGACAATAGAGTTGGACAATTTTACCAAGATGTCTCAAAATAGAACCTGTATAAGTTTTCGCTGAAATGGTTGCCCCCGAGATGCCGCTCAGACTGAAAAGGTTTAAATTATGTTGCGAGTAACGAGAAATCCCAGTTTCCAGCCTTCCAAGAAGCTTCATGCTGCAGGAGAGAGGACCAATTATTCTCACTGCAGAAGAGAAAAAAAAAGAAGGGACAATGTAAATGACTTCCAAGATCAAGACACAGAGAAATATCAAATATACAAGATAGAAGCAGAGGTAGCACCTTCTCTATTAGGAAGATGAATGATATATATTCAACATGAAGCCTAATAAGAAATAAGCTCGCAAATGTTCAAACAGGAAGAGTCAGGTGATTTAAGAGA
The DNA here is from genome assembly GCA_005019695.1 of Trichopus zeylanicus subsp. travancoricus. Classification (NCBI taxonomy): domain Eukaryota; kingdom Viridiplantae; phylum Streptophyta; class Magnoliopsida; order Dioscoreales; family Dioscoreaceae; genus Trichopus; species Trichopus zeylanicus. The sequence continues at coordinate 19,425 of RXID01019338.1, read as the reverse complement.
ATAAAAAAAAATAGACGAGGAAAAGTAGAATTTTACAAGCACATTGGAGAAAAAAAAATACATTGGCCAAGATAAATACCTTCCAAATGTTGCTTCGAAATTGCATGAAAAGGGTCATAATATCACAGTTTGCGATAGTAGGAGAAACGAGATAACTACAGGCACAATTAGGAGATAATCGACTCAAATTTACCTTGCATGCTGTGTCAAATCTAAAACTTGCCGGGACCTCCTTGCATTTCAAATCTCCGTCAGTAGTCTTTGGAGTTTTCATATTCTTCTGCCTACTTATTCAATGAAGGAGCATAAGCATAAGAATTCATACTGCAAGAACAACATAGGGGAAAATCACAACAAACCTAATTTGTTGACTAGTTATAAATCAAACAACAAAAAAAATCCCATGATACCGAAAAGAGTTATATTACCTAAAGTTCCCAGCAAGAAGCAAGGATATAACTGTTTTGCCCATGCTGGACTTCCAAATAACAATAAGCAGTCAAAAATCAGCGATCACAACTATTTGAAAGAAATAGTAAATGCAAAGCACAAAAGTTCTGCCATTGTATTTTCTGTAGAAGAAAATGGTAGAACAAATATGTTTCCTTGCTCAGTTTCATTTCTTTTACAAAACAAACTAGCATCCAAAAACACCAAACTCAGCAACTTATAGCAAGGTGCAATGCACAAGATGACATTCGCTTTTTCAGCTCAGAAGTTCATAATACTGACAAACCTCTTGTTGTGCAGGAGCAAGGGGGCCTTTCAATGCTTTTGCTATCAAATCCCTGAATGCAGCTCCACCACCATTGTCAGCGCACATCCCATAATCCCACAATAACTCATGAGTGTCATCAGGATTGAGCCACACAAGCTGCAAGAGCCTCAGAATAAGCTCAATGCATGGATGAGATTCATATTAATCTAATCATGAGCGAACATCGGACCTCTCCATCTAGAACTGGAAGCCTTGGAGGCAGGCCTCATCCATTGAGGACCCAATCCTTCCAGCGACAAATTTTGCGACAATCCCATGATAGCAGCATCTCTATCCCCATCTCCAATCCTTGGCTTCGCTCCAGGAGGAAAAATTCTCGGTCGGAAATAAAAATAACAAAATTAGATCCAAAACAACACCAAGCAGAGTGATCAGTATTTATATTGTGCAAATCATACTCTGACCAACTTGATTTACAGCTGAGGTATATCCGGATCTGGTATTACATTTTGAACAGAAGCAGATCTGAGCATGCAATTATAGGGCTCGGGCGGCAATTTCTCAGGGAATTGTTTCCCAAACTGTTCATGTGGCATGAGAACCTAAACAGGCAAATTAAGACTGTCAAGAAAAGATGAAGTAGAATACAAATAACGTCACGGCGGAGAAAAAACTGCAAATGACTTCACTGAAGATGCTAGAAAGTAGACCAACAAGCTTGCAAGACTAATCGTAGCATTGTCTACGCGCTAACGTATTATGAAGTGTCAAAGTCTTTGATATAATAATCCACAGCCCCCTAAAGAAAACCGTATTTATCATTTGTATTTCCATACCCAATCCATATCGTTCGAAATCAAGAACAGATATCATTCATAGGAGCCAAAGAAATTAGAAACAAAGAAATCCATGCTTATAATTTGCACTTTTGCACCCACTTCATATGTTCGCAATAAAAAAACAGACATCATCCATAGCATCCAAATCTAAACAATGGAAAATTTTGAGAACCATCTCCATAGCAAAAACAAAGAGGAATTGAAAGAACAAAACCAGAGAATTCGCAAGAAAAAGTGAAGAGATACCCATGAGTTTTTTCTAAATTTACAGCCAACAAAATTGGCAAAACATTCGAGAATATAAAAGCAATGATCTGGGTGGCACTGCACGATAGTGTAACACATTAGTTGCTGCAAGACCTATAAGAGAAACTTCACAGTGTTGGATGAATATACCTGCTCGTGAATTTCCTCAATCAGTGCCCGTTTCTCTAATCTAAAATGGAGAAATAGAACTTGTGAAGCTTTCTTCACTAATCGCCATCTGAACTGATTCACAAACATTGAAAAATATAGTTTGTTAACGCTACCCAATTTCCACCAAAAACAAGTGTGCTGTAACTGGATGATCCAGCAGATCATTTGAATGGTTCCCTAATTATAATCCCAACGTACTACATAAATAGGATGCACAATGGTCCAACTAATCTTTCAAAGAACTGTCTAAAAAGACAGCCAAGAAACAATGCATGCAATGGTCCAATTCCGAGTTAATTCTGATATGACAAAGATTGGCAAATAGGATGGCAAAGATCCCTTTGTCCCAACTCCGTATCACTTGGCAAATAAAGATTGAAACAACATACCTCATAACTCCAAATTTTTCCAATCATTCCAAGCCCGAGCACGAACCTGAAACAAGAAGCCCGATCACATGCAGTGGAAAGATTAAATTTACCCAAAAACCAAAAATGGCTATGTAGGATTTTTTATTTTTTATTTTTTTTGACTGAATAGAATACCCAATACGGGCTCCAAGAAAACAATCAATTTAAATCCACATAAAAATAAGAATGGCGTACCTCAGTCCTCGAAGCTTAGAATTCCTCAAATCGCCCGAAGCCACCAAAACAGACTCGAAGAATTCCGACCGATCACATACAATGCAATGCAATAATACAAAAAACAATATGTAATCCATAATCAGCTGCTAAACCTGCTATGGTTTTAAATTAGAACAGAATTCCAACTCATAAAATCCAAAAAAATAATCAGGAGAATTTGAGAAACAATAAATTCAGACCCTCCAAAAAGATCATAATGACGTACCTCATAATGCCTTCTCCGTTACTCCAGGATTCCAATCACATGCAATGACAGGACAAAACAATCATCTAAAACCTAAAATGGTTGTCTTTGACTTCACATACAAAACCCTAACTCGTCAGCTCTAGCAAAACAATCAAGAAATCATATTTGAACCCGCAAAGATCATAACAGTGTACCTTGAGCTCCAAATTTCCCCAATCACTCTAAGTCATCTCACATGCTCAAACAAAGACACAAATCAAATGCAACGATGAGAAGAATTTATATAAAAACCTAAAACCCATAATCTAGCAATGGACTGACACAGCACCCAAACAAAGACGAGAACATCGTACCTCAGCCCTTAGAGAAATAGACGAATAAAAAATTAAGAGAAGTTACGAAACAAAAAGTTAATCATAAAACAAAATTAAGAAAAGAATAAGCCACAAAATTGGAGAGAAAGAACATATAAAATGAGCGGATATAAAATCCCGTCGATAGGATTTTAACCTTAATCCTATTGGGTTTTAAACTATTAGATTTATCTAGAAATTAGTATAATTGATAATTAAAAATTTGGTCTATAATAGTATCATAAAATTTACTAACAGTCTGGCTCAGTTTAGTTTAGGGTTTAGAATTTAGGGCTTGTGTTTTAGAGTTTAGGATTTAGGGTTTAGGGTTTAGGATTTATATTTTAGGGTTTAGGGTTAGGGTCTGTGTTTTTGAATTGCGCCAAACTGAATTGCCGGTAAATTTTGCTGCAGCATTACATACCGTTTTTACCAATCCCTAAATAAAAATAACAATTTAAAAGCTGATAGCATTAAGATTAAAATCCTATCGACAGGATTTTATATCCGCTCAATATAAAATAGATTTTAAGGGAACAAAATAAGTATACAACAAAAAGCATAAAATAGAAAACTAGGAGAAAATCTTATAAAAAATAAAACTAAATATGAAGTAGAAGACAACAACTCAAAAAATTTTGGACAAAAATGAGAAGACAAAATGAAAGATGAAATAAAATATTAAGAAGATAAAGAAAATAATTTTAAAATAGAAGACATAAAGAAAAGTATAAAAGAAAAATTAGTAGGAAAAAAGAGCGAAATAAAAATCTGAGCAGAACTGTAAATATTTCCACAACACTATTACCTGGAGCTTAATAATAGTAGAAAAAATATATTTACTCTCCTGACTAGCATTGGAGATGGATAGCACAAGCTCCTAGACAATGATTAGACACCAAGGTGGTTATCTAATCGCTAAAAGAACGATAATGCATGTCGTAAATAATACAAAAATATAAAAGCAAAAAAGTATGCATTATCACCTTTTTTCAGCCCATCAGATGGAACTCCCTCATGCGAAGCCCTCGAGCAGCCACGGTAGAGATAAATTGATTGTGACAATAGAGTTGGACAATTTTACCAATATGTCTCAAAATAGAACCTGTATAAGTTTTCGCTGAAATGGTTGCCCCCGAGATGCCGCTCAGACTGAAAAGGTTTAAATTATGTTGCGAGTAACGAGAAATCCCAATTTCCATCCTTCCAAGAAGCTTCATGCTGCAGGAGAGAGGACCAATTATTCTCACTGCAGAAGAGAAAAAAAAAGAAGGGACAATGTAAATGACTTCCAAGATCAAGACACAAAGAGAAATATCAAATATACAAGATAGAAGCAGAGGCAGCACCTTCTCTATTAGGAAGATGAATGATATATATTCAACATGAAGTCTAATAAGAAATAAGCTCGCAAATGTTCAAACAGGAAGAGTCAGGTGATTTAAGAGAATAAAAAAAAATAGACGAGGAAAAGTAGAATTTTACAAGCACATTGGAGAAAAAAAAAAATACATTGGCCAAGATAAATACCTTCCAAATGTTGCTTCGAAATTGCATGAAAAGGGTCATAATGTCACAGTTTACGATAGTAGGAGAAACGAGATAACTACAGGCACAATTAGGAGATAATCGACTCAAATTTACCTTGCGTGCTGTGTCAAATCTAAAACTTGCCGGGACCTCCTTGCATTTCAAATCTCCATCAGTAGTCTTTGGAGTTTTCATATTCTTCTGCCTACTTATTCAATGAAGGAGCATAAATAAGCATAAGAATTCATACTTCAAGAACAACAGAGGGGAAAATCACAATAAACCTAATTTGTTGAATAGTTGTAAATCAAACAACAAAAAAAATCCCATGATACCGAAGAGAGCTATATTACCTGAAGTTCCCAGCAAGAAGCAAGGATATGACTGTTTTGCCCATGCTGGACTTCCAAATAACAATAAGCAGTCAAAAATCAGCGATCACAGCTATTTGAAAGAAATAGTAAACGCAAAGCACAGGAGTTCTGCCATTGTATTTTCTGTACAAGAAAATGGTAGAACAAATATGTTTCCTTTGCTCAGTTTCATTTCTTTTACAAAACAAACTAGCATCCAAAAACACCAAACTCAGCAACTTATAGCAAGGTGCAATGCACAAGATGACATTCGCTTTTTCAGCTCAGAAGTTCATAATACTGACAAACCTCTTGTTGTGCAGGAGCAAGGGGGCCTTTCAAGGCTTTTGCTATCAAATCCCTGAATGCAGCTCCACCACCAGTGTCAGCGCACATCCCATAATCCCACAATAACTCATGAGTGTCATCAGGATTGAGCCACACAAGCTGCAAGAGCCTCAGAATAAGCTCAATGCATGGATGAGATTCATATTAATCTAATAATGAGCGAACATCGGACCTCTCCATCTAGAACTGGAAGCCTTGGAGGCAGGCCTCATCCATTGAGGACCCAATCCTTCCAGCGACAAATTTTGCGACAATCCCATGATAGCAGCATCTCTATCCCCATCTCCAATCCTTGGCTTCGCTCCAGGAGGAAAAATTCTCGGTCGGAAATAAAAATAACAAAATTAGATCCAAAACAACACAAAGCAGAGTGATCAGTATTTATATTGTGCAAATCATACTCTGACCAACTTGATTTACAGCTGAGGTATATCCGGATCTGGTATTACATTTTGAACAGAAGCAGATCTGAGCATGCAATTATAGGGCTCGGGCTGCAATTTCTCAGGGAATTGTTTCCCAAACTGTTCATGTGGCATGAGAACCTAAACAGGCAAATTAAGACTGTCAAGAAAAGATGAAGTAGAATACAAATAACGTCACGGCGGAGAAAAAACTGCAAATGACTTCACTGAAGATGCTAGAAAGTAGACAAACAAGCTTGCAAGACTAATCGTAGCATTGTCTACGCGCTAACGTATTATGAAGTGTCAAAGTCTTTGATATAATAATCCACAGCCCCCTAAAGAAAACCGTATTTATCATTTGTATTTCCATACCCAATCCATATCGTTCGAAATCAAGAACAGATATCATTCATAGGAGCCAAAGAAATTAGAAACAAAGAAATCCATACTTATAATTTGCAATTTTGCACCCACTTCATATGTTCGCAATAAAAAAACAGACATCATCCATAGCATCCAAATCTAAACAATGGAAAATTTTGAGAACCATCTCCATAGCAAAAACAAAGAGGAATTGAAAGAACAAGACCAGAGAATTCGCAAGAAAAAGTGAAGAGATACCCATGAGTTTTTTCTAAATTTACAGCCAACAAAATTGGCAAACCATTCGAGAATATAAAAGCAATGATCTGGGTGGCACTGCACGATAGTGTAACACATTAGTTGCTGCAAGACCTATAAGAGAAACTTCACAGTGTTGGATGAATATACCTGCTCGTGAATTTCCTCAATCAGTGCCCGTTTCTTCAATCTAAAATGGAGAAATAGAACTTGTGAAGCTTTCTTCACTAATCGCCATCTGAACTGATTCACAAACATTGAAAAATATAGTTTGTTAACGCTACCCAATTTCCACCAAAAACAAGTGTGCTGTAACTGGATGATCCAGCAGATCATTTGAATGGTTCCCTAATTATAATCCCATCGTACTACATAAATAGGATGAACAATGGTCCAACTAATCTTTCAAAGAACTGTCTAAAAAGACAGCCAAGAAACAATGCATGCAATGGTCCAATTCCGAGTTAATTCTGATATGACAAAGATTGGCAAATAGGATGGCAAAGATACCTTTGTCCCAACTCCGTATCACTTGGCAAATAAAGATTGAAACAACATACCTCATAACTCCAAATTTTTCCAATCATTCCAAGCCCGAGCACGAACCTGAAACAAGAAGCCCGATCACATGCAGTGGAAAGATTAAATTTACCCAAAAACCAAAAATGGCTATGTAGGATTTTTTTTTTTTTTTTTTTGACTGAATAGAATACCCAATACGGGCTCCAAGAAAACAATCAATTTAAATCCACATAAAAATAAGAATGGCGTACCTCAGTCCTCGAAGCTTAGAATTGCCCGAAGCCACCAAAACAGACTCGAAGAATTCCGACCGATCACATACAATGCAATGCAATAATACAAAAAACAATATGTAATCCATAATCAGCTGCTAAACCTGCTATGGTTTTAAATTAGAACAGAATTCCAACTCATAAAATCCAAAAAAATAATCAGGAGAATTTGAGAAACAATAAATTCAGACCCTCCAAAAAGATCATAATGACGTACCTCATAATGCCTTCTCCGTTACTCCAGGATTCCAATCACATGCAATGACAGGACAAAACAATCATCTAAAACCTAAAATGGTTGTCTTTGACTTCACATACAAAACCCTAACTCATCAGCTCTAGCAAAACAATCAAGAAATCATATTTGAACCCGCAAAGATCATAACAGTGTACCTTGAGCTCCAAATTTCCCCAATCACTCTAAGTCATCTCACATACTCAAACAAAGACACAAATCAAATGCAACGATGAGAAGAATTTATATAAAAACCTACCCATAATCTAGCAATGGACTGACACAGCACCCAAACAAAGACGAGAACATCGTACCTCAGCCCTTAGAGAAATAGACGAATAAAAAATTAAGAGAAGTTACGAAACAAAAAGTTAATCATAAAACAAAATTAAGAAAAGAATAAGCCACAAAATTGGAGAGAAAGAACATATAAAATGAGCGGATATAAAATCCCGTCGATAGGATTTTAACCTTAATCCTATTGGGTTTTAAACTATTAGATTTATCTAGAAATTAGTATAATTGATAATTAAAAATTTGGTCTATAATAGTATCATAAAATTTACTAACAGTCTGGCTCAGTTTAGTTTAGGGTTTAGAATTTAGGGCTTGTGTTTTAGAGTTTAGGATTTAGGGTTTAGGGTTTAGGATTTATATTTTAGGGTTTAGGGTTAGGGTCTGTGTTTTTGAATTGCGCCAAACTGAATTGCCGGTAAATTTTGCTGCAGCATTACATACCATTTTTACCAATCCCTAAATAAAAATAACAATTTAAAAGGTGATAGCATTAAGATTAAAATCCTATCGACAGGATTTTATATCCGCTCAATATAAAATAGATTTTAAGGGAACAAAATAAGTATACAACAAAAAGCATAAAATAGAAAACTAGGAGAAAATCTTATAAAAAATAAAACTAAATATGAAGTAGAAGACAACAAACTCAAAAAATTTTGGACAAAAATGAGAAGACAAAATGAAAGATGAAATAAAATATTAAGAAGATAAAGAAAATAATTTTAAAATAGAAGACATAAAGAAAAGTATAAAAGAAAAATTAGTAGGAAAAAAGAGCGAAATAAAAATCTGAGCAGAACTGTAAATATTTCCACAACACTATTACCTGGAGCTTAATAATAGTAGAAAAAATATATTTACTCTCCTGACTAGCATTGGAGATGGATAGCACAAGCTCCTAGACAATGATTAGACACCAAGGTGGTTATCTAATCGCTAAAAGAACGATAATGCATGTCGTAAATAATACAAAAATATAAAAGCAAAAAAGTATGCATTATCACCTTTTTTCAGCCCATCAGATGGAACTCCCTCATGTGAAGCCCTCGAGCAGCCACGGTAGAGATAAATTGATTGTGACAATAGAGTTGGACAATTTTACCAATATGTCTCAAAATAGAACCTGTATAAGTTTTCGCTGAAATGGTTGCCCCCGAGATGCCGCTCAGACTGAAAAGGTTTAAATTATGTTGCGAGTAACGAGAAATCCCAATTTCCATCCTTCCAAGAAGCTTCATGCTGCAGGAGAGAGGACCAATTATTCTCACTGCAGAAGACAAAAAAAAAGAAGGGACAATGTAAATGACTTCCAAGATCAAGACACAAAGAGAAATATCAAATATACAAGATAGAAGCAGAGGCAGCACCTTCTCTATTAGGAAGATGAATGATATATATTCAACATGAAGTCTAATAAGAAATAAGCTTGCAAATGTTCAAACAGGAAGAGTCAGGTGATTTAAGAGAATAAAAAAAAAATAGACGAGGAAAAGTAGAATTTTACAAGCACATTGGAGAAAAAAAAAAATACATTGGCCAAGATAAATACCTTCCAAATGTTGCTTCGAAATTGCATGAAAAGGGTCATAATGTCACAGTTTATGATAGTAGGAGAAACGAGATAACTACAGGCACAATTAGGAGATAATCGACTCAAATTTACCTTGCGTGCTGTGTCAAATCTAAAACTTGCCGGGACCTCCTTGCATTTCAAATCTCCATCAGTAGTCTTTGGAGTTTTCATATTCTTCTGCCTACTTATTCAATGAAGGAGCATAAATAAGCATAAGAATTCATACTTCAAGAACAACAGAGGGGAAAATCACAATAAACCTAATTTGTTGAATAGTTGTAAATCAAACAACAAAAAAAATCCCATGATACCGAAGAGAGTTATATTACCTGAAGTTCCCAGCAAGAAGCAAGGATATGACTGTTTTGCCCATGCTGGACTTCCAAATAACAATAAGCAGTCAAAAATCAGCGATCACAGCTATTTGAAAGAAATAGTAAACGCAAAGCACAGGAGTTCTGCCATTGTATTTTCTGTACAAGAAAATGGTAGAACAAATATGTTTCCTTTGCTCAGTTTCATTTCTTTTACAAAACAAACTAGCATCCAAAAACACCAAACTCAGCAACTTATAGCAAGGTGCAATGCACAAGATGACATTCGCTTTTTCAGCTCAGAAGTTCATAATACTGACAAACCTCTTGTTGTGCAGGAGCAAGGGGGCCTTTCAAGGCTTTTGCTATCAAATCCCTGAATGCAGCTCCACCACCAGTGTCAGCGCACATCCCATAATCCCACAATAACTCATGAGTGTCATCAGGATTGAGCCACACAAGCTGCAAGAGCCTCAGAATAAGCTCAATGCATGGATGAGATTCAGCTTTCCAAGAAGCTTCATGCTGCAGGAGAGAGGACCAATTATTCTCACTGCAGAAGAGAAAAAAAAAAAGGGACAATGTAAATGACTTCCAAGATCAAGACACAAAGAGAAATATCAAATATACAAGATAGAAGCAGAGGCAGCACCTTCTCTATTAGGAAGATGAATGATATATATTCAACATGAAGTCTAATAAGAAATAAGCTCGCAAATGTTCAAACAGGAAGAGTCAGGTGATTTAAGAGAATAAAAAAAAATAGACGAGGAAAAGTAGAATTTTACAAGCACATTGGAGAAAAAAAAATACATTGGCCAAGATAAATACCTTCCAAATGTTGCTTCGAAATTGCATGAAAAGGGTCATAATGTCACAGTTTACGATAGTAGGAGAAACGAGATAACTACAGGCACAATTAGGAGATAATCGACTCAAATTTACCTTGCGTGCTGTGTCAAATCTAAAACTTGCCGGGACCTCCTTGCATTTCAAATCTCCATCAGTAGTCTTTGGAGTTTTCATATTCTTCTGCCTACTTATTCAATGAAGGAGCATAAATAAGCATAAGAATTCATACTTCAAGAACAACAGAGGGGAAAATCACAATAAACCTAATTTGTTGAATAGTTGTAAATCAAACAACAAAAAAAATCCCATGATACCGAAGAGAGTTATATTTCCTGAAGTTCCCAGCAAGAAGCAAGGATATGACTGTTTTGCCCATGCTGGACTTCCAAATAACAATAAGCAGTCAAAAATCAGCGATCACAGCTATTTGAAAGAAATAGTAAACGCAAAGCACAGGAGTTCTGCCATTGTATTTTCTGTACAAGAAAATGGTAGAACAAATATGTTTCCTTTGCTCAGTTTCATTTCTTTTACAAAACAAACTAGCATCCAAAAACACCAAACTCAGCAACTTATAGCAAGGTGCAATGCACAAGATGACATTCGCTTTTTCAGCTCAGAAGTTCATAATACTGACAAACCTCTTGTTGTGCAGGAGCAAGGGGGCCTTTCAAGGCTTTTGCTATCAAATCCCTGAATGCAGCTCCACCACCAGTGTCAGCGCACATCCCATAATCCCACAATAACTCATGAGTGTCATCAGGATTGAGCCACACAAGCTGCAAGAGCCTCAGAATAAGCTCAATGCATGGATGAGATTCAGCTTTCCAAGAAGCTTCATGCTGCAGGAGAGAGGACCAATTATTCTCACTGCAGAAGAGAAAAAAAAAAAGGGACAATGTAAATGACTTCCAAGATCAAGACACAAAGAGAAATATCAAATATACAAGATAGAAGCAGAGGCAGCACCTTCTCTATTAGGAAGATGAATGATATATATTCAACATGAAGTCTAATAAGAAATAAGCTCGCAAATGTTCAAACAGGAAGAGTCAGGTGATTTAAGAGAATAAAAAAAAAATAGACGAGGAAAAGTAGAATTTTACAAGCACATTGGAGAAAAAAAAAATACATTCGCCAAGATAAATACGTTCCAAATGTTGCTTCGAAATTGCATGAAAAGGGTCATAATGTCACAGTTTACGATAGTAGGAGAAACGAGATAACTACAGGCACAATTAGGAAATAATCGACTCAAATTTACCTTGCGTGCTGTGTCAAATCTAAAACTTGCCGGGACCTCCTTGCATTTCAAATCTCCATCAGTAGTCTTTGGAGTTTTCATATTCTTCTCCCTACTTATTCAATGAAGGAGCATAAGCATAAGAATTCATACTTCAAGAACAACAGAGGGGAAAATCACAATAAACCTAATTTGTTGAATAGTTATAAATCAAACAACAAAAAAAATCCCATGATACCGAAGAGAGTTATATTACCTGAAGTTCCCAGCAAGAAGCAAGGATATGACTGTTTTGCCCATGCTGGACTTCCAAATAACAATAAGCAGTCAAAAATCAGCGATCACAACTATTTGAAAGAAATAGTAAACGCAAAGCACAGGAGTTCTGCCATTGTATTTTCTGTACAAGAAAATGGTAGAACAAATATGTTTCCTTTGCTCAGTTTCATTTCTTTTACAAAACAAACTAGCATCCAAAAACACCAAACTCAGCACCTTATAGCAAGGTGCAATGCACAAGATGACATTCGCTTTTTCAGCTCAGAAGTTCATAATACTGACAAACCTCTTGGTGTGCAGGAGCAAGGGGGCCTTTCAAGGCTTTTGCTATCAAATCCCTGAATGCAGCTCCACCACCAGTGTCAGCGCACATCCCATAATCCCACAATAACTCATGAGTGTCATCAGGATTGAGCCACACAAGCTGCAAGAGCCTCAGAATAAGCTCAATGCATGGATGAGATTCAGATTAATCTAATAATGAGCGAACATCGGACCTCTCCATCTAGAACTGGAAGCCTTGGAGGCAGGCCTCATCCATTGAGGACCCAATCCTTCCAGCGACAAATTTTGCGACAATCCCATGATAGCAGCATCTCTATCCCCATCTCCAATCCTTGGCTTCGCTCCAGGAGGAAAAATTCTCGGTCGGAAATAAAAATAACAAAATTAGATCCAAAACAACACAAAGCAGAGTGATCAGGATTTATATTGTGCAAATCATACTCTGACCAACTTGATTTACAGCTGAGGTATATCCGGATCTGGTATTACATTTTGAACAGAAGCAGATCTGAGCATGCAATTATAGGGCTCGGGCTGCAATTTCTCAGGGAATTGTTTCCCAAACTGTTCATGTGGCATGAGAACTTAAACAGGCAAATTAAGACTGTCAAGAAAAGATGAAGTAGAATACAAATAACGTCACGGCGGAGAAAAAACTGCAAATGACTTCACTGAAGATGCTAGAAAGTGACAAACAAGCTTGCAAGACTAATCGTAGCATTGTCTACGCACTAACGTATTATGAAGTGTCAAAGTCTTTGATATAATCCATAGCCCCCTAAAGAAAACCGTATTTATCATTTGTATTTCCATACCCAATCCATATCGTTCGAAATCAAGAACAGATATCATTCATAGGAGCCAAAGAAATTAGAAACAACGAAATCCATGCTTATAATTTGCAATTTTGCACCCACTTCATATGTTCGCAATAAAAAAACAGACATCATCCATAGCATCCAAATCTAAACAATGGAAAATTTTGAGAACTATCTCCATAGCAAAAACAAAGAGGAATTGAAAGAACAAAACCAGAGAATTCGCAAGAAAAAGTGAAGAGATACCCATGAGTTTTTTCTAAATTTACAGCCAACAAAATTGGCAAACCATTCGAGAATATAAAAGCAATGATCTGGGTGGCACTGCACGATAGTGTAACACATTAGTTGCTGCAAGACCTATAAGAGAAACTTCAGTGTTGGATGAATATACCTGCTCGTGAATTTCCTCAATCAGTGCCCGTTTCTTCAATCTAAAATGGAGAAATAGAACTTGTGAAGCTTTCTTCACTAATCGCCATCTGAACTGATTCACAAACATTGAAAAATATAGTTTGTTAACGCTACCCAATTTCCACCAAAAACAAGTGTGCTGTAACTGGATGATCCAGCAGATCATTTGAATGGTTCCCTAATTATACTCCCATCGTACTACATAAATAGGATGAACAATGGTCCAACTAATCTTTCAAAGAACTGTCTAAAAAGACAGCCAAGAAACAATGCATGCAATGGTCCAATTCCGAGTTAATTCTGATATGACAAAGATTGGCAAAGAGGATGGCAAAGATACCTTTGTCCCAACTCCGTATCACTTGGCAAATAAAGATTGAAACAACATACCTCATAACTCCAAATTTGTCCAATCATTCCAAGCCCGAGCACGAACCTGAAACAAGAAGCCCGATCACATGCAGTGGAAAGATTAAATTTACCCAAAAACCAAAAATGGCTATGTAGGATTTTTTTTCTTTTTTTTTTTTTTGACTGAATAGAATACCCAATACGGGCTCCAAGAAAACAATCAATTTAAATCCACATAAAAATAAGAATGGCGTACCTCAGTCCTCGAAGCTTAGAATTCCTCAAATCGCCCGAAGCCACCAAAACAGGCTCGAAGAATTCCGACCGATCACATACAATGCAATGCAATAATACAAAAAACAATATGTAATCCATAATCAGCTGCTAAACCTGCTATGGTTTTAAATTAGAACAGAATTCCAACTCATAAAATCCGAAAAAATAATCAGGAGAATTTGAGAAACAATAAATTCAGACCCTCCAAAAAGATCATAATGACGTACCTCATAATGCCTTCTCCGTTACTCCAGGATTCCAATCACATGCAATGACAGGACAAAACAATCATCTAAAACCTAAAATGGTTGTCTATGACTTCACATACAAAACCCTAACTCATCAGCTCTAGCAAAACAATCGAGAAATCATATTTGAACCCGCAAAGATCATAACAGTGTACCTTGATCTCCAAATGTCTCCAATCACTCTAAGTCATCTCACATACTCAAACAAAGACACAAATCAAATGTAACGATGAGAAGAATTTATATAAAAACCTAAAACCCATAATCTAGCAATGGACTGACACAGCACCCAAACAAAGACGAGAACATCGTACCTCAGCCCTTAGAGAAATAGACGAATAAAAAATTAAGAGAAGTTACGAAACAAAAAGTTAATCATAAAACAAAACTAAGAAAAGAATAAGCCACAAAATTGGAGAGAAAGAACATATAAAATGAGCGGATATAAAATCCCGTCGATAGGATTTTAACCTTAATCCTATTAGGTTTTAAACTATTAGATTTATCTAGAAATTAGTATAATTGATAATTAAAAATTTGGTCTATAATAGTATTATAAAATTTACTAACAGTCTGGCTCAGTTTAGTTTAGGGTTTAGGATTTAGGGCTTCTGGCTTATAGTTTAGGATTTAGGACTTATATTTTAGGGTTTAGGGTTTACGGTCTGTGTTTTTTAATTGGGCCAAACTGAATTGCCGGTAAATTTCGCTGCAGCATTACATACCATTTTTATTAATCCCTAAATAAAAATAACAATTTAAAAGCTGATAGCGTTAAGATTAAAATCCTATCGACAGGATTTTATATCCGCTCAGTATAAAATAGATTTTAAGGGAACAAAATAAGTATATAACAAAAAGCATAAAATAGAAAACTAGGAGAAAATTTTATAAAAAATAAAACTAAATATAAAGTAGAAGACAACAACTGAGAAAATTTTGGACAAAAATGAGAAGACAAAATAAAAGATGAAATAAAAAATTAAGAAGATAAAGAAAATAATTTAAAATTGAAGACATAAAGAAAAATATAAAAGAAAAATTAGTAGGAAAAAAGAGCAAAATATAAAATAGAAAATTGAGACAAAAAATATATAAAATGTAGAATTAACTACAAACCAGAAATAGAGAAAAAATGAGAAAGATATAAAAATTAAAATATATAGAAAAAGAAGAATATAAAATAAACAAATAGAAAATTAAGAGAAGGGATGAAACAAAAGGTTAATCACAAAATAGAAATAAGAAAAAAAGAAACCAGAAAAATTATATATTTGAGAGAAAATTAAAATGAATTTAAATGCATAAAATAGAAAAATAAAAGAAATTAAGAGTGGAGGAACAAGACGTAAAATAGAAAATTAAATAATATATATATATATTTCATAAAATACAAAACAAAAAATTTTGTACAAAATTTTTGTGCCAACGAAACTCAAAAGGTAAAGATCATCAAGAATAGCATAATTGAGTGTAGCTATTGTAAAACAACACACAAATTCATAACCTATATGAGGACTCGATGGTCTACTATTTTTATATATACTACAATAGAAAGCAACAGAATCAGCTTTAGGAAAATAATTGGCAGCTAAAGTTGAACCTGATACTAACCTTTCCGAGAAGATAGGTATGAGAAGTTGCAACTTCTTTCCTTTGACAACCGAGTAGCCAAAATTCATGCAAAGCAGTGGCTGCCACAGAAAACCGAGAACCCTGAGAAATAAAAAAAAGTGTGTCAAGCTGAAAGCAGGGTCCTTCAGAAAAGGATTCACAATTGAGGATGAAATGAAAAGGCCGATCTTACGAACTAAGCAAGCAGACTCTAGAAGGTGTTCCAAAGTGCATTCTTTTCAGTCCAAAATTTGAAGTAAAGTATGTCTAAATGCAATAAAAGATTCCAGCACATTCCAATTTAGCCTTGCTTGCATTTGAATGAAGCCCCATGCTTTGTTCAATGATTCCAACTACGAAGATATATTTGAAGACCTCCAGTTAGATAATCATTTAGCAACACAGGACTTTGATATCATCTACCGATGAGCCCCAGACTTTGACGATATGCAGATTATTCAATCAGCATTTAAACAAGGTGCTGACAAGGAGTGCTCCCAGAAAATTAAACTTATCTAAAAATTGAGGCAAACACATCTATGAGAACATGCATCCTGCTTCCTGAAGTCAAAATTTTTTAATACAATAGTTATCTATCTCTGTCTAAAGAGTTATCCTCTCTAATTTTGGCTGCTCCCAGTGACCTGGGACTTGATGTAATTGGACCATTAGTGAAGCCCACTAGATATATAAGGGGGTCTTGTATCTAGGGCTTATAGACTTTAGCCTTGTATTCTACCTTGTCATCTTCTCTATCAACATAACCCTACTTGTGAAATATCAGACCCTAAACTAGTTTTAGCTTTGATAAAAAAGACCATGATGTTGTCTTTCCACAAAAAAGCACAGAATTCTGGCGATATGACCCAGATCTATAGCCACTCCAAAAATCATATTTGCTTACAAATTTCCGGCATGCAAAGACCAGGCCAAATGGTTAAGATGGACAAGGTTGAAATCATAAAATTGGTCAGATTCGAGATTTTAATACTGAATTGTAAAGGACAGTATCTGTTAAAGCCCTAAGAGGCCCTCAATCATTAATTGGTTCTATTATCATGTGTCTAATTATAAATTCAGAAAGAATTTGAAGAAAAATGTGAGATACATAAATGAATGGTAAATGATACACGACAAGTAAGACAACTCGGGGAATGTGTGTGTGTCTGCGAGACAGAGAGAGAGAGAGAGAGCGACCTCAAGTTTTGCGGGAATAACAGGTCCACGAAAAATTCTATCAAGCCTGAAATATGAATTTTGTGTTTGATTTGGGTCAGTCCACCGTAAATTTCAGATCATGTCGAGCTGTTCCAATATCTACATAGATGGTATAACAAATACAGCATGAAATAAAAATTTGAGCAGAACTGTAAATATTTTCACAATATTATTACCTGGAGCTTAATAATAGTAGAAAAAATATATTTACTCTCCTGACTAGCATTGGAGATGGATAGCACAAGCTCCTAGACAATGATTAGACACCAAGGTGGTTATCTAATCGCTAAAAGAACGATAATGCATGTCGCAAATAATTCAAAAATATAAAAGCAAAAAAGTCTGCATTATCACCTTTTTTCAGCTCATCAGATGGAACTCCCTCATGCGAAGCCCTCGAACAGCCACGGTAGAGATAAATTGATTGTGACAAATAGAGTTGGACAATTTTACCAATATGTCTCAAAATAGAACCTGTATAAGTTTTCGCTGAAATGGTTGCCCCCGAGATGTTGCTCAGACTGAAAAGGTTTAAATTATGTTGCGAGTAACGAGAAATCCCAGTTTCTAACCTTCCAAGAAGCTTCAAGCTGCAGGAGAGAGGACCAATTATTCTCACTGCAGAAGAGGAAAAAAAAAGGGACAATGTAAATGACTTCCAAGATCAAGACACAAAGAGAAATTATCAAATATACAAAGATAGAAGCAGAGGCAGCACCTTCTCTATTAGGAAGATGAATGATATATATTCAACATGAAGCCTAATAAGAAATAAGCTCGCAAATGTTCAAACAGGAAGAGTCAGGTGATTTAGGAGAATAAAAAAAATAGACGAGGAAAAGTAGAATTTTACAAGCACATTGGAGAAAAAAAATACATTGGCCAAGATAAATACTTTCCAAATGTTGCTTCGAAATTGAATGAAAAGGGTCATAATGTCACAGTTTGCAATAGTACGAGAAACGAGATTACAGGCACAATTAGGAGATAATCGACTCCAATTTACCCTGCGTGCTGTGTCAAATCTAAAACTTGGCGGGACCTCCTTGCATTTCAAATCTCCATCAGTAGTTTTTGGAGTTTTCATATTCTTCTGCCTCCTTATTCAATGAAGGAGCATAAGTATAAGAATTCATACTTCAACAACAACAGAGGGGAAAATCACAATAAACCTAATTTGTTGACTAGTTATAAATCAAACAACAAAAAAAATCTCATGATACCGAAGAGAGTTATATTACCTGAAGTTCCCAGCAAGAAGCAAGGATATCACTGTTTTGCCCATGCTCGACTTCCAAATAACAATAAGCAGTCAAAAATCAGCGGTCACAACTATTTGAAAGAAATAGTAAACGCAAAGCACAGGAGTTCTGCCATTGTATTTTCTGTACAAGAAAATGGTAGAACAAATATGTTTTCTTGCTCAGTTTCATTTCTTTTACAAAACAAACTAGCATCCAAAAACACCAAACTCAGCAACTTATACCAAGGTGCAATGCACAAGATGACATTCGCTTTTTCAGCTCAGAAGTTCATAATACTGACAAACCTCTTGTTGTGCAGGAGCAAGGAGGCCTTTCAAGGCTTTTGCTATCAAATCCCTGAATGTAGCTCCACCACTAGTGTCAGCACACATCCCATAATCCCATAATAACTCATGAGTGTTATCAGGATTGAGCCACACAAGCTGCAAGAGCCTCAGAATAAGCTCAATGCATGGATGAGATTCATATTAATCTAATAATGAGTGAACATCATACCTCTCCATCTAGAACTATAAGTCTTGGAGGCATAGGCCTCATCCATTGAGGACCCAATCCTTCCAATGACAAATTTTGCAACAATCCCATGATAGCAGCATCTCTATCCCCATCTCCAATCCTTGGCTTCACTCCAGGAGGAAAAGTTCTCAGTCTGAAATAAAAATAACAAAATTAGATCCAAAATAATACAAAGTAGAGTGATCAGTATTTATATTGTACAAATCATACTCTGACCAACTTGATTTATAGCCATGAGGTATATCCGGATCTGGTATTACATTTTGAAAAGAAGCAAATTTGAGCATGCAATTATAGGGCTTGGGCTTCAATTTCTCAGGGAATTGTTTCCCAAACTGTTCGTGTGGCATGAGAACCTGAACCGGCAAATTAAGACTATTAAGAAAAGATGAAGTAGAATACAAATAACGTCA
>RXID01019337.1:0-56999 GCA_005019695.1 Trichopus zeylanicus subsp. travancoricus | reverse complement strand
GCTGTAGTTGTATTAGGAGTAGAAGGAGTAGTAATAGTAGTAGCAAAAGTAGCTATAGTAGTTTTGGCAGTAGTAATAGTAGTAGTAGTAGTAGTAGTAGTAGTAGTAGTAGTAGTAGTAGTAGTAGTAGTAGTAGCGGTACTAGTTGTCACAATCGCAGTAGAAGTAGAAGAAGTAGTAGCAATAGTCACTGTAGTAGTAGTATTAGTGGTAGTAGTAGTACCAGCAGTAATAGTAGTAATAGTAGGAGTAGGAGTAGTACAACTAGCAGTAGTAGGAGTAGAAGTATAAGTAGCAGTAGTAGTTGTAGAATTAGTAGTGGCAGTAGTAGTAGCAGTAGTAGTAGTGGTACTAGTGGTAGTAGTAGTAGTAGTTGCAATAGTAGCATGAGTAGTAGTAGCAGTAGTTGAAGTAAGAGTAGTAGTAGTAGCACTAGTAGTTGTAGTAGTAGCTGTAGTAGTATTGGAAGTAGAAGTAGTAATTGTGGTAAAAGAAATAATAGCAATGGAAGTAGTAGTCATAGTAATAGCCATAGTAGTTGTAGCAGTCGTAGTTGTAGTAGTAGTAAAAGTAGTAGTAGTAGTCATAGTGATAGAATTAGTTGTAGTAGTAGTAGTAGTAGCTATAGTAGTAGTAGCAGTAGTAGAAGTGGCAATAGTAGTCGTAGCATAAGTAATATTAGTTGTTACTGTAGGATAACTGGTAGTAGTAGTTGTCGTTATTGTTGTATTCGTAGTAGTAGTAGTAATAGCAGCAGTTGTAGTAGTAGTAGTTTTTGAAGTCGCAGTACTAGTAGTAGGAGTTATAGTACTCGCACTTATGCTAGTGGTAGAAGTAGTAGTAGTAGTAGTAGTTGTTGTTGTTGTTGTTGTAGTAGTTGTTGTTGTTGTTGTTGTAGTAGTAGTAGTAGTATTGGTAGGAGCAGAAGCAATAGCAACAGTAGTAGTAGTAATAGGAACAGTAGTAGTAATAGTAGTAGAAGTCATAGTAGTAGTAGCAGTAGTAGTATTAAATGTTGCGTTTGTCGAAGTAGTACTAAGAGTAGTAGTAGTAGTAGTAGTAGGAGTAGTAGTAGTAGTAATAGTAGTTGTACTTCGAGTACGGGCAGTAGTAGTAGTAGGAGTTGTAGTAGTAATAATACATGTAGTAATAGTAGTAGTAGTAGCACTGGAAGGAGAAGAAGCTGTAGCAGTTGTACTAGTAGTAATGAATTAGTAGTCATAGTAGTAGTAATAGTAGCAGTAGTAGCAGTAGTAGTAGTAGGAGTAGTAGTAGTAGTAGTAGTAGTAGTAGTAGTAGTCATAGTTGTAGTAATTGTTGTAGTAGTAGGAGTGTAGTAGTAATAGTAGTAGTTGGAGTAGTAGTCAAAGAAGTCTTATGAGTGTTTGGAGTAGTAGTTGTAATAGTAGTAGTAGTAGTAGTAGTAGTAGTAGTAGTAGTAGAACCAGCAGGAGTGTTAGAATTAGTAGTAGTAGTACTGTTATTATTAGCAGTAGTACTAGTCGTAGTAGGAGTAGTAATAGTAACAATTGTACTAGTAGTAGCAATAATAGTAGTGGTTTGAAGTAGTAGTTGTTGTTGTTGTAGTAATAGGACTAGTAGTATTAGAAGTAGTAGTAGTAGTATTAGAAGTAGTAGGAGTTGCAGTAGTTGTTAAAATAGCAATAGTAGCAATTGTAGGCGGAGTATTAAGATTACTAGTAGTAGTAGTATTAGTGGTAGTCGGAGTAGTGGTAGCAGTTGTTGAAGTCTCAGTACCAGTAGCAGGAGTTATTGTAGTCGCAATTGTGCTAGTAGTAGATGTAGTATCAGTAGTAGTAGTAGTAATAGTAGTAGTAGTTGTTGTTGTAGTAGTAGTAGTTGTTATTGTTGTTGTAGTAGTAGTATTTGTGGTAGTAGTAGAAGTAGAAGTAGTAGTGGTAGTGGTAGGAGCAAAAGCAGCAACAACAATAGTAGTTGTAAAAGTAATAGTAGAAGTCATAGTAGTATGGTAGTAGCAGTAGTAGGATTAAATGTTGTTCTTGTCGAAGTAGTAGTAGGAGTAGTTGTTGTAGTAGTAGTAGTAGCAGTTGTTGTTGTCGTAGTAATAGTTGTTGTAGTTCGAATAGGGGCAATAGTAGTAATAGGAGTTCTAGTAGTAATAATAGTAGTAGTAGTAGTCGTAGTAGCAGTGGAAGGAGAAGTAGCAGTAGCAGTTGTATAGGTCGTAATGAAGTAGTAGTCATAGTAGTAGTAATCGAAGTAGTAGTAGTAGTTGTTGTTGTTGTAGTAGTAGTAGTAGTAGTAGTAATAGTAGTAGTAGTAGTAGTAGTAGTAGTAGTAGTAGTAATAGTAGTAGTTGGAGTACTAGTCAGAGAAGTCGTATGAGTGTTTGTAGTAGCAGCAATAATAGTAGTAGTTGTTGTAGTTGTATTAGTAGAAGTAAGAGAACCAGTAGGAGTGTTAGAATTATTATTATTAGTAGTACTAGTACTAGTGTTAGTATTAGTAGTAGTAGTACCAGTAGTAGTAGAAATAGTAATAGTAGCAATTGTATTAGTAGTAGTAGTAAAAGTAATAGTGGTCGTAGTTCTAGTAGTAGTCGTAGTAGTAGTAGTAGTAGTAGTAGTACTAGTTGTGGTAGTAGTAGCAGTAGTTGTTGTTGTTGTAGTAGTAGTAGTAGAAGTAGTAGTAGTAGTATTAGTAGTACGAGTTGTTGTAGTTAAAATAGCAAGAATAGCAGTAGGTTTAGTAGCATTAGTAGCAGAAGTAGTAGTAATAGGGGTAGTAATACTAGTTGCAAAAGTTGTAGTGCTTGTAGTAGTAGGATATGGAGTGGGCGTAGCACTAGGAGTAGTAGTAGTTGAAGTAGAGGAAGTAGTAGTTGTTGTTGTTGCAGAAGTTGTAGTAGCAGAAGTTGTACTAGTTGTAGAAGTAGTAGTAGTAGCAGCTGTAGTTGTTGTCGTTATTATAATAGTAGTAGTAGTAGTAGCAGTAGTGGCAGCAATAGACGCAGTAGTAGTAATAGTAATAGTACTAGTAGCAGTAGTAGTAGTAGGAATAGGAGTGGGAGTTGGTGTTGGTGTAGTAGTAGTAAAAGTAGTAGTAGGAGAAGTAGTAGCAGGAGTGGGAGCAGGAGTAGTAGTGGCAATAGTAGTAGGAGTAGTAGGAGTAGTAGCATTTGCAGTAGTAGGAATCAGAGTAGTAGTAGGTGTAGTAGGAGTAGTAGTAATAGTAGTAGTAGTAGCAGCAGTAGGAGTAGGAGTAGTTATAGCAGTGGTAGGAGTAGTAGTAATAGTAGTAGCAGGAGTAGCAATAGTAGTAGTACTACCACAAGTAGGAGTAGCAATAGTAGTAGTTGTAGCACCCCAAGTAGGAGTGCCATTGTAGTAATTCTGCTGCGGCTGCTACTACTACTACTACTACTATTGAACTGCTGATGCCTACTATTACTACTGCTACTACTAATACTACAACAACAACAATAACTGCTACTACTACTACTGCTACCGTTGCTGCTGCTACTACTACTCCTACTACTACTACTAATATTATAACTACTACTACTACTTCTACTATTACTTCTACTAGTAGTAGTGGTACTGCCACTACTGGTGCTGTTATAACAACAATAACAACAACTACTACTATTACAATAACTATTATTATTATTATTATTATTATTATTATTATTACTACTACTACTACGGCTCTTACTACTAACACTACTATTATTACTACAACTACAACTACTGGAACTACTACTACTACTACAATTACTACTACTACTACTACTACTGCAACTACTACTGCTACTACTGGTAGTACTATTACTACTACTTCAACTTCCAACTGCTACTGCTACTACTCCTTGTGTTGCTACTACTATTACTACTATTACTACTACAATAATAACAACAATAACAACAACTACTACTTCTACAACTGCTACTATTTCTATTGCTACTGCTACTGCTACTGCTACTACTACAACTACCACTACTTCGACTACTACTACTGCTGATACTTCTACTACTACTGCTACTACTACTATTACAACTACAATTGATACTACTACCACAACTACTATTACTATTACTACTCATATTACTACTACTACTACTCCAATTACTGCTTCTATTATTACTATGTCTACTCGGACTTCTACTACTACTATTAATACTGTTGTTGTTGCTGCTACTACTTTTACAATTCCAATTGCTGCTACTACTCCTACTACTACTACACCTACTACTACTACTACTACTACTATTACTATGAGTACTACTACTACTACTACATATACTACTACTACTATTATTACTGCCACTTCTACTACTACTACTACTGCTACTACTACTATTACAACTGCTGCTACTGCTACTATACTACTGCTGCTACTCCTACTACTTCTGCTACTACTACTACTACAACTACTGCTATTACCACTACTACTACTACCTCAGCCACTTCTACTACTGCTTCTACTCCTACACCACTTCTACAACAACTAATACTACTTCTAATACTACTACTACGACTACTACGGACTTCAGCTAGTACTTCTACTTATACAACTGCTATTACTACTACTACTACTACTTCTACTACCTCTATAACTACTGCTGCTACTACTACTACTACACTACTACCACAACTTCTACAACTATTATTGCTACTACTGCTACTACAACTACAACTACTACTGCTACTATTATTGCTACTATTGCTACTAATACTACTACTACTACAATTACTAGTATGACAACTTCTCCTACTGCTAGCCCTAATAGTGCTACAACAGGGACTACTA
The DNA here is from genome assembly GCA_005019695.1 of Trichopus zeylanicus subsp. travancoricus. NCBI lineage: Eukaryota > Viridiplantae > Streptophyta > Magnoliopsida > Dioscoreales > Dioscoreaceae > Trichopus > Trichopus zeylanicus. Next base: position 52,207 of record RXID01019337.1, on the reverse strand, counting down.
CTACAACTACTACTTCTAATACTACAACTGATACTACTACTACTGGTACTACTCCTATTGCTTCTACTATTACTCCTACTATTACTACTACTACTACAACTGCTACAACTACTACTGCTGGTGGTGGTGGTGGTGCTACTAATTTGACCATAGCAGCTGCCACCACTACTACAACTATTGCAACTACTACTAGTACTATGACTACCACTACTACTACTACTAGTACTAGTACTAGTACTACTACTTTTGCTACTGCTGCAACTTCAACTAGTAGTAGTAGTACTATACTTCTATCACAACTACTACTACTGATACACCTACTACTACTACTGATACTACTACTACTACTGCTACTACTAGTAGTAGTACTCCTACTACTCCTACTGCTATTACCCTTACTACTGCAACTACTACTCCAACTTCTACTGTTGTTGCTATTGCTTCAACTACTAGTACTGTTCCTCCTCTTACTCCTACTGCTATTACGCCAACTACTACTAGTAGTACTACTACATCTACAACCACTACTACTACTACTACTACTACTACTACTACTATTACTACTACTACTACTACTACTACAACTACTCCTGCTACTACTACTACTATTGCTACAACAACATCTACTACTACTACTACTTCTCTTGTTACTGCTAGTACTTTTGCTACTATGACAACTACTGCTACTACCACTACAATAACTACTACTATTGTGAATAGTACAACTACTCCTTACTAGTGCTGATGCCCCTGTTGCAACTACTACTACTGCTGCTGCTCTTACTACTACTACAACTAGTACTGATGCTACTACTACTACTACCACTACACCTATTTTTTTTTACTACTACTACTACTAGTACAACTACTGCCGCTACTACTACTTTTTCTATGGCTACTACTACTGCTACTGCCTCTGCTACTGCTACTACTAGTACTACTACAATTGCTACTACTAGTGGTGCTACTACTACAACTACTACTACTATTACTATTAGTACTTCTCCTACTACAACTACTGCTACTATTATTACTACTATTAAGGCTACTATTGCTCCTAATGCTACTACTGTCACTATGCTACTATTGTCACTATGCTACTACTACCACTACTTTGGCTACTACTGCTACTACAATTGCTACCGCTGCTACTATTTCTACTAGTACTGCTACTACTACTGCTACTGTTGCTACAACTACACTACTACTACTGCTGCTACTATTTCAACTACTACTTCTCCTACTACTATTATAGCTACCACTACTCCTACTACTGCTACTCCTACTACTATTGCTATGATTGCTACTACTGCGACTGCCACTACTACTATAACTACTACTACTACTACTACTACTACTACTACTGTTACTACAGTTGCAACTACTACTTTGACCCCCACTACTTCTCTTGCTACAACTACCACAACATATACTACCGTTGTTACTACTACTACTACTGCTTCGACTATGACTTCTACTACTACTACTGCTGCTACTGTTGCTGCTGTAGCTTCAACTACGACTACGACTACAACTACTACTATTGCTGTTGCTGCTACTCCTTCTGTTGCTACTACTGCTATTGCTACTACTAGTAGTATTTTTATTGCTATTGCTAATGCTACTACTACTACAACTACTTCTCTTAATACTACTACTACTGCTGCAACTACTTTACTTCTACTATGTCTACCACTTTTACTACTACTGCTGCTGCTACCACTACTGCTACTACTACTACAACTACTACTACTGCTAATACTACTATTATTGCCACTACTTCTACTCCTACTACTACTTCAGCTACTACTGTTACTACTACTACTGCCACCACTACTACTACTACTAGCAATACTACCATTACTGTTGCTGCTGCTGCTACTGCTACAACTAGTACTACTATTACTAGTGCTTCTACTACTTCTATTGCTGCTACCAGTGCTACTATCGCTACAACAACCTCTACTACTGTTGCTGCCACTACTGCCCCTACTACTGCAACAGCTACTATTATTACTACTACTACTAATACAACTTATGCTGCTGTTGCTACTACTACTGCAATTACTTCTGTTGCTGCTGCTGCTGCTACTACTCCTACTACTGCTGTTTTTGCTATTACGAATATTACTACTACTTCAACTACTTCTCCAATTACTACTACAACTGATAGTACTAGTACTACTACTACTACTACTACTACTAGCAATACTACTACTATTACTGCTAGTACTACTACTAGCAATACTACTACTATTACTGCTAGTACTACTACTAATGCTACTACTACTACTACTACTACTACTACTACTACTTGTACTACTACTACTACTGCTGCTGCTGCTGTTGCTGTTGGTGCTGCAACTACTACTAAAACTGTTACTAGTGCTACTGCTGCTACTACTGCTACTACTACAACAACTACTACAGCTATCGCTACTACTATTATTACAAATATAGCAACTACTACTACTACTTTTACAATAATGGCTACTACTACCACAACTAATACTACTACTACTTTTTTTACTACTACTACTACTACGACTTCTTCTAGTGCCACTACAACTACTACTGCTAGGAGTTGTACTACTAGTACAGGTGCAGCTGCTACTGCTACTACTACCACCCGATCTACTCCTATTACTACTACTACAACTACTAGTGCTACAAGTACTACTGCTGCTACTGCTACTACTACCACCCGATCTACTCCTATTACTACTACTACAACTACTAGTGCTACCAGTACTACTGCTGCTACTGCTACTATTGCTTCTGCGACTATAACTAATAGCAATATCCTACCGCTGTCGCTACTAATACTATTGCTACCACTACTACTACTTCTACAACTACTACTACTCCTGCGTCTTCTGCAACTGCTACTACTATTTATAATACTAATGTTACTACTGCTATTACTACTACTACTACTACTACTCCTCCTGCAGCTGCTATTGCCACTACTACTGCTACTGCTGCTGCTATTGCTACTACTACTCGTACTACTGCTTCTACTTCTGCTACTACTACTTCTACTACTACTACTGCTGCTTCTACAACAACTACTAGTATTACTAGTGCTAATGTTACTACTCCTGCTACTACAACTGCTTCTACAGCTATGACTATTGCTACTACTGCTACTACATTACTACTACTACAATTGCAACTGCTACTACTTGTACTACTGCTGCTGCTGCTGCTACTACTACAACTGCTGCTTTTACGACTACTATTACTACAAGAACAACAACTACTACTAGTACTACTATAACTACTACTGTTACTACTACTGCCACTACTACTACTACTCCCACTACTGCTACTTCCGCTACTACTTCTACTACTATTACTACTACTACCACTACTACTACTACTTCTACAAGTGCAACAGCTACTACTGCTGCTACTATAGCTACAACAACAACTACTACTGGTACTACCACCGCTACAACTATTGCTTCTAGTACTACTAGTTTTGCGACTACTGATACTAATAAAACAACTACTACAACGACTACTTCTACTACTACTAATACTGCCACTACTACTACAACTACTACAACCACTATTTGTACTACTACTACAACTACAACTACAACTAGTGCCACTACTATTACTACTCTTACTCCAACTCCTCCTACTACTACTACTTCTACTACTACTACTACTGCTACTACTACTACTACTACAAATACAAATACTACAACTTCTACTATTCCTATTACTTCTACTGCTACTGCTATGACTACTACTATAACTAATACTACTACTACTAGTACTTCTACAGCAAATACAACTTTTACTACTTTCGGTGCTACTCCTACAACTACTACAACAACAGCAACTACTACTACAACAACTAATACTTCTATTACTACTACAACAATTATTACTCCTATTGCTAATGCTACTCCTACTATTACTTGTACTACAACACCTACTAATACTACAACTACTATTGCTTCTGCTGCTACCACTACAACTGCTACTACTACTACTATTACTACTACTGCTGCTGCTGCTGCTATAACTACTATGACTACCAGTGCTACCGCTACAACTACTCTGACTATTACTACTAATACTAATTCTCCGACTCCTACTACTGCTACTAATACTACTCCTACTAGTACTACTACTATTGCTACAACTCCTACTACTACTCCTACTCCAACTCTTACTCCTATAACTACTCCTACTACTACTCTTGCTACTACTACTACTAATACAACCACAACTACTACTGCTACTACACGTTCTACTAGTACTAGTTCTACTGCCGCTGCGACTACTACTTTGATTACTACTATTATAGCCACTACCACTGCTAACAATCACTACTGCTGCAACTACTACTGCTACTACTGCCGCTGCAACTACAACTTGCCCTACAACTACTGCTATTGCTTCTACTACTGCTACTTCTAATACTACTGAACCTACTACTACTACTATTACTACTGCAGCAACTTCTACAACTATTGTTGTTGCTGCTACCTCTGCTACTACTTCTGCTACTACAAATACTAGTAATACTACAGTCATTGTTGCTGCTACTATTACTACTACTCCAACTACTTATCCTACAACTACTACTACTGCTACTACCACTACTCCTACTATTACTGTTGCTTCTACAACCTCTACTACACTACCACTACTACTACAACAACTACTACTACAACTTCTGCCATTGCAACTGTTGCTTCTCCTGCTACTACTACTGTTGTAGCAATTGCTACTACCACTACTGCAACTACTATTGCTACTGCTGTATTTGCTATCACTACTGCCGCTGTTGCTTCTAGTTCTGCTGCTACTACAACTACTATAGTTGTTGCTACAACTACTACTTCTGCTGCTGTGCTGCTATAGCTGATGCTTCTTCTGCTGTTGCTGCTATTACTACTACTACTTCTACTTTTTCTACTACTACTACTTTTGCTACTTCCACTACTGCCACTACTACAGCTACTGCTTCTACTTCTACCACAACTAGTACTCCTGGTACTGTTTTTGCTACTACTACTACTGCTATTACTACTACTACAATAACTACTACTACTACAATAACAACTACTAGTACTAGTACAACTAATACTACTAATACTACTAGTACTACTGCTTCTACTACCGCTACTGCAACTACTCCTAATACTACTTCTATTGTTTCTGCAACTACTCCTACTACTACTACTCGTACCACTACTACTTCTACGGCCACTACTACTATTCATATTAGTACTACTAATGCTACAACTATGGCTACTACAACTACTTCTACTACTACAACAACTACTACTACTTCTACTAATACTACTACTACTGTGGCTAGTAACACAACTACCACTTCTACTACTACTACTATAGTGGTTGTTGTTGTTGCTACTACTACTACTACTACTACTACTAGTACTACTACTGCTACTGCTGCTACTGCTACTACTACTACTACTACTACTACGACGACGATGACGACGACTACTACTAGTGCTACTAGTGCTACTGCTACTCCTACTACTACTACTGCTACAACTCCTACAACTACTCCTACTCCTACTGCTACTCCTACTACTACTGCTGTTACAGCTACTACGCCTACTTCTTCTGCTAGTACTACTACTGCTACTGCTGCTACTACTACTACTACTACTACCACCACCACCACCACTACTACTAGTACTCCTACTACTACTTCTACCGTGACACCTACTAATACTATTACTACTATAACTACAATAGCTGATACTAACTATAACTACTACTACTACTACTACTACTACTACTACTACTACTACTACTACTACTCCCACTATTGCTATTACGACTACAGCTACTAGTACTACCACTACTACTAATACGACTACTACTACTAATACTAATTCTCCTACTCCTACTACTACTACTAATACCACTCCTACTAGTACTACTACTACTGTTGCAACACCTACTACTGCTCCTACTCCAGCTCTTACTCCTATTACTACTCCAACTACTACTCCGGCTACTACTACTACTAGTAATACACAACAACAACTACTACTACTGCTACTATTGCTACCACTAGTGCTACTACTGCTGCTGCTACTACTACTTCTGTTACTACTATTACAGCCACTACTACTACCATTACAACAACTACTGCTACCACTGCTGCTGGCACTGCCACTGCAAGTACAACTTTTCCTACTACTACTTCTACTTCTTCTACTACTTTTACTTCTAATACTACTAAACCTACTACTACAGTAGCAACTTATACAACTACAATTACTGCTGCTACTACAACTATTGCTACTGCTACTACTACAATAAATTGTAATACAACTACTGTCGCTTCTCTTGCTACTACTACTATGACTCCTTGTACTACTACTGCTGCTTTTACTACTTCAACTACTACTACTGCAACTAATACTACAACTTCTGCTGTTGCAACTGCTTCTATTACTACTACACCTGCTGTTGTTGTAGTTGCTACTACTACTACTATAACTACTACTGTTGTTACTGCTGCAGCTACTTTTGCCGCGGCTACTATACTACTACTACTATTGTTGTTGATGTAGCTGCTATTTTCGCTGCTGTTGTTGCTCCAGTTGCTGCTTTTGCTTCGCCTACTATTGCTACAACTGCTACTTCTACTACTGCCACTCCAACATCTACTACTTCTACTTCTACCACTACTATTGCTACTGGCACTGCTTTTGCTACTACTTCTACTCCTACTACTATTGCGACTACTTCTACCACCACCACCACCACCACTGCCACCGCCACCGCCACCACTACCACCACGACTACTACTAATACTACTAATACTATTAGTACTACTACAACTACTCCTAATACTACTAGTACTATTGCTACTACTGCTACTCCAATTACTACTACTACTGCTACAACTATGGCTACTACTGCTACTGCTACTGCTACTACTTCTAATACTACTACTACTACTATGGCTAGTAACACTACAATCGCTTCTACTACAACTACTACTGCAGCTGTTGTTACAGCTCCTGCTACTAGTACTACTACTACTGTAACTGCTAGTACTACTACTACTGCTGCTACTACTTCTGCTACTACTGCTACTACAACTACTATTGCTACTTCTGCAACTACTACTATTGCTACTACTAATGCTACTGTTGCTTCAACTTCTAGTAATACTAATACAACTACTAGTACTACTACTACTACTACTACTACTACTACTACTACTACTATTGCTACTGCTACTGCTACTACTACTAGTACAACTGCTACGGCTACTACTGCTACTACTACTACTACTACTCTTGCTACTACTACTGTTATGCTGACTACTTCTACTACTACTTCTACTGCCGCAGCTACTAGTACTAATGCTGCAACTCTTGCTATTGTTACTCTTGCTTCTATTACGACTACTACTTCAATTTCTACCATTACTTATGCTACTATTGTTACTACTTCTTCCATAACAACTACTAGTAAAACTGCTACTGCTACTATTACTATCGCTATTGCTATTAGTACTACTACTGCTACTACGTCTGCTACTACAACTTCTGCTGCTACTACTACTACTACTGTTGCTGCTGCTGCTGCTGTTGCTACTACTACTACTACTACTACTACTACTACTACTACTACTACTACTACTACTACTTCTGCTACTACTGCTACTGCTACTACTGCTACTGCTACTACTAATACTACTATGGCTACTACTACTACATCGGCTACTGCTACTGCTGCTACCACAACTACTACTAGTACTATTCATACTGCTTTTGCTACTACTACTACATCTATTGCTACAACTACTACTGTTACTACTACTACTACTACTTCTCCTCCTACTACTACATCTGCTGCTACTACTATTGCAAACACTATGACTATGACATCTTCTGCTACCACTACTAGTACTACTAATACTACATTTGCTACAACTACTACTACTAATACCACTACTACTACTGGTACTGCTATAGCCACTACAACTAGTCCTAATACTACTATTGCTGCTACTCCTACTACTCCTCCTCTTGCTACTACTGCTACCTTTACTACTTCTACTACAACTAATACTTCTCCTATCACAACAACTACTGCTACTACTAGGCTAATGCAACCACTGCTACTGTTGCTACTACTTCTACTACAACCACAATTACAGCGGACACTATTACCACTGCCACTACTACAACAACAACTACTGCTACGACTTCGACTACAACTGTTATTACTTCTATTACTGCTGCTACAACTGCTACTACTACAATCGCTACTGCTTCTGCTACTGCTTCTACTTCTACTACTACGACTACTAGTTCTGCTACTACTATTATTGTTACTACTAATGCTATTTCTACTACTACTTCCACTACTACTACAACTGCTACTGCTACTGCTTCTACTACGACTACTACTAGTACTACTACCACTTCTGCAACTACTACTCCTACAACTACTGCTATTGCTACAACTACAATAACTACTACTACTACTTCTACTACTAGTAATGCGACTACTGCTACCTCTACTACTATTAAAACTACTACTACTACTACTGCTACTACAGCTACTTCTACCACTGCTACTGTTGCTACTACAGCTACTACTACTACCATTACTACCACTGCTATTGCATTTTCTACAACTGCTACTACTGTTGCTACTACTACTACTGCTGCTACTACTACTACTGTGGTTGGTACAACTACTGCTGCTATAAGTACTGCTACTACTGCTACTACTACTACTACTGTGGTTGGTACAACTACTGCTGCTATAAGTACTGCTACTACTGCTACGACAGCTGCTACTACAACTGCTACGACTATTTCTACTATTACTACTCCTATTTTATCTCCAACTACTGCTATTATTGCTACTAGTAATCCTACTACTGCTACTACTACTACCTCTCCCACTATAACTACCACTGCTACTTCCGCTCGGGCTACTACTACTACCTCTCCCACTACAACTACTACTGCTACTTCCACTTAGGCTAATACTACTACTACAACTACTACTCCTACTGCTATTGCTACTCCTACTACTACTGCTACAACTACTACATCAACTACTACTACTACTACTACTACTACTACTACTAGCACTACTACTACTACTCCTACTAATATTTCTACTATGACACCTACTACTACTGCTACAATGACACCTACTAATATGATTACTACTATAACTACTATACTTGTTGCTGCTACGACTACTAATACGATTACTACTACTACTGCTGCTGCTACTACTACTATTACTACTAGGCTACTAGTACTACCATTACTTCTACTACGACTATTACAACTAATACTAATTCTCCTACTCCTATTACTGCTACTAATACTACTCCTACTAGTACTACTACTACTACTCCTACTCCAACTCTTACTCCTATTACTACTCCTACTACTACTCCGATTACTACTACTACTACTAATACAACCACTACTACTGCTGCTACTACAACTACTAGCGTTGATGCTGCTACTACTACTACTACTACTTCTATCACTTCTATTATAGCCACTACTACTGCTACTACCACAACTACTGATACTACTACTGTTACTGCTACTGCTGCAACTACAACTTCTCCTACAACTACTGCTATCGCTTCTACTACTGCTACTTCTAATACTACTGAACCTACTACTAAAACTGCTATTACTACTACTATAGCAACATATACAACTGATGTCGCTGCTGCTACTGCTATTACTACTACTACTATTATTGTTATTGCTACTACTACTACTACTACAACTACTTCTCCTACAACAACAACTACTACTATTACTACTTCTCCTTCTACTACTACTGCTGCTACTACTACCACCACTAGTACTACTACAACAACAACAACAATAACTACTACTTCAACTTCTGCTATTGCAGCTGCTGCTACTAATACTACTCCTGCTCTTGCCGTAGTTGCTACTACTACTGCTGTTGCTGCTACTACTGTTGTTCCTGCTCCTAATTCTGCTACTACTACTGCTGCTACTATTATTGCTGCAATTGCTGCTTCTGCTACTGTTGCCACTACTACTACTAATTCTATTTCGCCCACTACTGCTACTGCCACTGCTACTGCTGCTACCACTATTACTACTACTACTACTACTGCAATTAATACTATTAATACTACTAGTACTGTTGCTACTACTACAACAACTGGAACTACTCCTAATACTGCTACTACTATTTATACAACTACACCTACTACTACAGCGACTTAAGCTACTATTGCTACCACTACTACTACAACTCCTATTACTACAACTACTACTACAACTATGGCTACTACTAGTACTTCTGCTACTACTACTACTACTACAGCTACTACTTCAAATACTACCACTACTACTTTGGCTACTAACACTCTACCACTTCTACTACTACCACTACTACGGTTGTTGTTGTTACTGCTACAACTGCTACTGCTGCTTCTGCTACTACTACTACTGCTACTACTATTGCTACTGCTTCTAATACTACTACTGCTACTACAACTACTACTGCTATGTCTGCTACGACTACTGTAGCTACTACTACTGCTACTACTACTACTACTTCCACTACTTCTACTGCTACTACAATTACTACTGCTACCTACTGCTATTGCTGCTACTACTATTACTGCTGCTTCTACTACTACTATTGCTACTATTGCTAGTATTTCTACTGCTACTATTGCTACTACTACTGTTACTACTACCATTGCTACTACTACTACTTCTACTACCGCTACTACTACTACTTCTACTAATATAGTTACGATCTTGATAACTACTAATACTACCACTACAACTACTACTACTAATACTACTACCACTACTACTACTACTTCTCCTACAAAAACAACAACTATTACAACTACGACTTCTCTAATGGCAACCACTACGGCTTCTACTACTAGTGCTACATCTCCTACTTCAGCAACTAATGCTAATACAACAACTACTACTTCAATTTCAAATATTACTTATGCTACTATTGTTACTGCTTCTGCCACAACAACTACTAGTAACACCGCTACTGTTATAGGTGCTACAGCTACTGCTATTAGTACTACTACTGCTACTACTAATACTGCTACTACTTCTGCTGGAACAACTACTGCTTCTACAAGGAGTAATACTACTACTATTATTATTACTATAACTTCTCCTACTATTGCTACTGCCACTACTGTTACTACTATTGCTACTACTGCTACCACTACTCCTACGACTACTGCTACTATTTCCACAACAACTACTACTACTAATATTGCTACTGCTGCTACTACTACTGCAACTTCAACTACTACTACTTCTCCTCCTACTACTACCACTGCTACTACTACTACTGACACTACTATGGCTACCACTTCAACTACTACCACTACTAGTACTACTGAAACAATATTTCCTACTACTACTACTACTACTACTTCGACTACTACTGCTATTACTACTACTACTGTTGTTGCCGCTGCTACAAGTACAACTATAGCTACTCCTACTGCTGCTACAAGTACAACTACAGCTACTCCTACTACTACTACTCCTCCTCCTCCTACTACTACTACTACAACAGCTACTCCTACTACTCCGACTACTACTACTACTACTACTACTTCTACTACTACTACTACAGCTACTCCTACTACTCCTACTACCACTACTACCACTACCACTACTACTTGTACTACAACTACTACTACTCCTATCACAACTACTACTACTACTACTACTGCTACTATGGCTACTGCTGCTACTACTTCAACTACAACCACTATTATTGCAGTAACTAACACTACTATCATGATTACAACAACTAATACTACTGCTGCTACTACTACAACTACTATTATTTCTCTTACTACTACGACTACTGCTACAATAGCAACTGCTACTGCTACTACTACCACTACTACTACTAATGTTGCTGTTGCTGCTGCTACTGTTGCTACTACTATTACTACTCCTACTACTACTAATACTACTTCTACAACAACAACAACAACTACTACAAATGCAACTATTACTACGACTACTTCTACTACTACTACAAATACTTCTATAACACTATTACTACTACTATTATTATCACTACTTCTAAAACTACTACTCCTACTGTTACTATCGCTGCTACTACTGCTGCAACTACTACTAAAACTACTACTACTACAACTACTAACACTACTATTACTACTAGTACTACTACTACCACAACTACTACTGTTATTGCTACTGCTAGTCCTACTACTACTACTACTAGTACTACTACTACAACTAGTACACCTACTACTACTGCTGTAGCTACTACTACTACTACTACTAGTACTACTACTACTTCTTCTAGCACTTATAATATGACTCCTACTACTACCACTACTATTGCTACTACAACAACTTCTTCTGTGTTTAGTGCAACTGCTACAACAACTACTACTGCTACTAGTAGTACTGGTACTACTACTATTGCTACGACTACTACTACTATACAACTACTACTATTACTACTACTGCTGCTGCTGCTGCTACTACTACTACTGCTACTACTATTACAACTACTGCTACTGCTTCTAGTACTATTGCTACTACTAATATCACTACTATCATGACTACCGATACTACTGCTACTACTACTACTACTGCTGTTGCTGCTACTACTATTACTGCTACTACTATTACAACTACTGCTACTGCTGCTAGTACTATTTCTACTACTAATATTACTACTACCATGACTACCGATACTACTACTACTACTTCTACTACTACTACTGCTATTGCTGCTGTTGTTGCTTCAACTACTACTAGTAATACTCCTAGCGCCCCTAATGCGGTTGTTGCTGCAACAACCACTACTACTGCTGTTCTGGCAACTACTACTAATACAACTATGACTATAGCTGCAATTACTACTACTACAACGACTACTACTACTACTATTATTGCTACTACTGCTACTACTACTACTACGGCTACTGCCACTACTACTGCTGCTACTATTACTATTGCAACCACTACTGCTATTGCAGCTACTACTACCACTACCACAACAAGAACTACTTCTACTACTGCTATTGCTACCACTACTGTTACTACTACTTCTGCGGCTGCTGTTACTACTACTACTACAACTACTACTACTACTACTGTTATTGCTTCTCTGGTTGCTTTTGTTGTCGCCAATACTACCACTACTACCATTGCTACTTCTCCGACTTCTGCTACTACAGTTGCTTCTACTACTACAACAACAACTAGTACTAATAGTACTACTACAACTACTGCTTCTACTACTACTACTGATCTTGCTCCTGCTGCACGACTACTACTATAACTACCACTACTACTACTACCATTAGTACTGCTACTCCTACTTCTACAACTTCTACCACTACTGCCATCACTACTGCAGCCACTACTACAACAACAACAACAACTACTACAGCTGCTGCTGCAACTATTACTACTACCACCACTGCTACTACTACTAATACTATAGATACTACTCCGACTACTACTACCACTACTACTTCTACTACTATTACTGCTACTACTACTTCTGCTGCTACTACTGATGCTGCTGCTGCTGCTACTACTACTACTACTCTCGCTGTGGGTGCTACTACTACTACTACCACGACAACTACAACGACAACTACGAGTACTACTATTACTACAACTGCTGCCGCTACTACTAGTCTTACTGCGGACGCTACTACTACCACTACCGCTACAAATACTACTACTTCTACTACGACTGCTGCTGCTACTACTACTCCTACTACCGCAACTACCACTTCTCCTACTTCTACTTCGGATACTATGACTACTACTACTTCTACTACTGCTACTACTAGCACCACAGTTACTACTGCTGCTACTACTAATAATGCTTCAACTATGATTACTACTAGCACTACGGCGAATAATACTACTGCTGCCAATATTACTGCTGCAACTACTGTTTATACTGCTACTACTATAACAACAATAACTTCTACGACTACTGCTTCTATTACAACTACTACTGCTACTTTTGCTACTAGTCCCACTTCTACTGTGCTACTACTGCTGTCGCTACTACCATTACTGCTATTACTGTAACTACTGCTGCAACAGCTACTGCTACTACTACTAATGCTACTGCTACTACTACCACCATTGCTACTACTGCTACCAATACTGCAACTACTGGTAATACTACTACTACTACTACTACTAGTCCCACTACAACTATAACCACAACTGCTACAACAACTACTACAACTACCTTTGCCACTACTATTAGCACAACAACTACTACAACTACTATTGCTACAAATACAGCTACTACTACTACTACCTCTACTACTACTTCCACTAAGATTACTACTGCTACCACCACTACTGCTGCTACAATGACTAAAACTACTTTCACTACAACTACTGCTACTACTGCAGCTACTGCTCCTGCTTCTCCTCCTGCAACAACTAGGACTCCTACTCCCACAACTCCAACAACTACTGCTCGACTACTACTATTCCTATTCCAACTTCTTCTGCTACTAATACTGCAACTATCACTACTCCTACTACTACTACTGTTGCTGCTACTGCTACTGCTATTACTACCACTACAACTGCTACTGCTACTACTACTTATGTTGCTGCTATTGCTACTAACATTACTACTCCTTCTACTAGTACTAATACTACTTCTACAACAACAACTACTACTACTAATACTACTATTACTACTACTGCTACTGCTACCTCAAGTACTACTACTTCTACTACTACTACTACTACTACTACTACAACTACTACTACTAATACTACTAAAACACTACTACTACAACTACTACTCCTATTGCTACTACTACTACTACTACTACAACTACTACAACTACTAATACTACTTTTACTACCACTAGTACAACTACTACAGGTACTATTCCTCCTGCTGCCACTTCTCCCACGACAACAACAACTACCATGACCACAACTACTACACCTACTACTGCTACTGCTGCTGCTGCGGCGGCTGCCACTACTACTATTACTACTACTACTACTATCACTACTACTACTACTACTACTACTACTACTACTACTACTACTTCTACTACTACTACTCCAACTACTACTACTACTACTACTACTAGTACTTCTACAACTACTACTCCTATTGCTACCACTACTATCGCTACTGCTGCAACTACTACTACTACTACAACTACTACTCTTACTGCTACTGCTACGCCTACTACTACTAGTAATACTGCTACTACAACTACTACACCCACTACTAACGCTACTACTACTACTACTCCTACTACCACTACTACTACTACTACTACTTCTATTACTACTCCTACTACTACTTCTACTATGACCCCTACTACTACTACTACTGCGATTATTGCTATAACTACCACAGCTACGGCTACTACAACTACAACAGCGACTACTACTACTACTACTACTATTATTACTACTACTACCACTACTACTACTACTCCTATTGATATTCCTATTGCTACTACTACTCTTACAACTACTCCTACTACTACTACTAATACAACTACTACTACTACAACAACTACTACTAATCTGAATGCTGCTGCGCTAGTACTACTTCTATAACTACTATTACAGCCAATACTACTGCTACTACCACAACTGCTACGGCTGCTATTGCTACTGCTGCTGCTGCTTCTGCTACATTTTTTACTACTGCTATTGCTTCTACCACTCCTACTTCTACTACTGCTGCAACTATTACTACTATTACTATTGCAGCAACCACTACAACTATTGCCGTGGAAACTACTACTGCTACTACTACTACAATTGCTAGTCCAACTACTCCTCCTACTACTTCTGCTGCTTCTACTGCTACTACTTACACTACAACTACAACTACAACTACCACTACTACTATTGCAACTACTGCCGTTGTAGCAGCTACTACTACTACTATTGCTGTTGCTTCCGTCGTTGCTACTACTTACTGCTGCTACTACCACAACTACTATAGCTCCTAGCTTGCCTACTACTTCTACTACTACTCTTGCTATTGTTGCCATGGCTTCTACTGTTGTTGCTGCTGTTGTTGCTATTTCTACTACTACTTGTACTACTTCTACTTCTCCTCCTACTACTACTACTATAGCTACTCTACTACTACTACTAATACCCCTACTACTACTACTAATACAACTACTACTACTACTACTGCTTCTACTTCTACCACTACTAGTACTATTGGTACAATATTTTCTACTACTACTACTGCTACTACTATAGCTACTACGGCTACCACCACTACTTCTACTGCTACTTCTACTACCCTTATTACAACTACTACTGCTACTAGGATGGCTATTACTACTACAGTTGCTACTACCACTACTACTGCTACTATGGCGACCAACACAGCAACCACTTCTACTACTACTGCTGCTGCTATTGTTGTTGTTGCTATTACTACTATTTCTACTACTGTTGCCACTACTAATACTGCTACTACTACTACTATTGCTACTGCTACTACAGCTGCTATTGTAGCTACTATTGTTATAGCTACTACTGCTATTGCTACTACTACTATGGCTCCTACGAGAACTATTGGTACTACTACTATTACGACCACTGCTGCTACAACTACTTCTACTGCTATAGCAACTACTACTACTACAACACTACTACTGTTACGACCTCGGCTACTACTAGAAAGAATACTACAAATACTACTACTAATAAAAGTAGCACTGCAGCTCCTTCTTCTCTAACATAAACAACAACTACAACTACTACGACTTCTCCAACGACTACCACTACTTCTACTACTACTACAACTGTTACTACTGTTACTGCTATTACTTTTGCTACAACAACTACAACAACAACTGCTACCACTTCTACTACTCCTCCTCCTACTACTACTCCTACTAGTACTACTACTACTGCTACTGCTACTGCTACTGCTATTGCTACTACTATTGCTACTACTACAGCTGCAACTGCTGATGCTTCTACTACAACTACTACTATTGCTACTACTTCTGCTACTGCTACTGCTGCTATTGCTGCTACTACTTCTGCTACAATTGCGGCTACTACTTCTCCTATTACTACTACTAATGCTTCTACTACTTTAGCCATGATTACGGCTACTTCTTCTACTACTGCCACTACTAGTACTACTGGTACTATGTTCGTTACTACTACTCCTACTTTATCTCCTACTACTACTACTCCTACTTTATCTCCCACTACTATAAGTACTACTACTACTAATGCTAGTACTACCACTACTACTACGGCCACAATTTCTACTTCGGCTACTACTACTACTGCTGCTTCTACCACTACTTCTACTACTGCTTCTACTACAACTACTACTAGTTCTACGGCTAATACTACTGCTACCGCCACTACTACTGATACAACTACTATTGTTACTACTATTAGTACAACTGCTACAACTACTGCTTCTACTTCTACTTCTACTACAAATGTCCTAACTACTATTACAGCTGCTGCTACTACTGCTGCTATAGCTACTACTATCCCAACTTATACTACTGCTACTGCTGCTATTATTGCTACCACAATTGCTACTGCTGCTGCCGCTACAATCACTAGTGCTACTACAACTTGTATCACTACAGCTGCTACTACTATTAACACTACAATTGCTACTATAACTAATACTACTACTACTACTACCACTGCGGCTACAAATACTACTACTACTACTACTTCTACTACCACTTCAACTGCAATCACTACTGCTACCACTACTACTGCGGCTACAATGACAACAACTACTTATGCTACTACAATTCCTACCACTGCTACAACCACTACTACTACTCCTACAACTAGAGGTACTCCTACTACCACAACAACTACAACTACTACTACTGCTACTCCTACTCCTACTCCAACTCCTTTTGCTACAACTACAACTTTTGCTGCTACACTACTACTCCAAGGACTACTACTAGTACTACAACTACTCCAACTACTACTACTACTACAACTACTAATACTACTATTATTATTACTACTACTACTACTGCTACAACTACTACTACTACTCCTGCTACAACTACTACTTCTACTACTACTGGTATTGCTACTACTGTTGCCACTACTACTACTACAACTTCTCCCACTACTACTCCTGCTGCTACTGCTGCTACAACAACTACTACTACTACCACCACCACTACTACTCCCGATGATGTTGTTGTTGCTAATATTACTACTGCTGCTACTATTAGTTCTCCTACTACTACTACTACTATTGTTACTGTTGCTACTACAATAACAACTACTACTATTAGTACTACTACTACTGCTACTAATGTTGCAACTACAGCTACTACTACTTCCAGTACTATTCCTGGTACTACAACTACCTCTTATACAACTACTGCTATGACCACTGCTACTACTACTACTATTGCCGCTATTACTACTGCTACTTCTACTACTACTCCTACAATGGATACTACTACTACTACTATTACTACTACAGTTTCTACTACTACTACAACTGCTCCGACTGCTACTACTGCCACTACTAAGGCCGCTCTGTTGCAACAACTACTATTACTACTGCTACTACTACTACTACGACTACAACTATAGATACTACTACTATGACTACTACGACTATTACAACAACTACTACTGCTACAGATATTACTGCGACTACTACTACGCTTGCTTCGACTATTACTACTGTTATAGTTGCTGCTACTACTACTGCTACTATTGCTTCTCGTGCTACTATTGCTACTACTACTTCTACTACTATAACTACCACTGGTATGACTATTACTACTACTGTTGCCGCTACTCCTACTACAATTACTACTGCTGCTACCACTACTTCTACTATCGCAGCTGCTACTACTACTTCTACTTCTACTAATGCAGCTGCTACTACTATGACTATTACAACAGCGGCTACAACTACTACTACTATTATTACGTCAGCTACTAGTATACTACTACTACTCGTATTGCTACTAGTACTACTGCTGCTGCTACTGCTGCTACTATTGTTGATGCCACTACTACTACCACTACAACTCCTACAACTACTAGCACAGCTACTGCTACTACTATTACTACTATTACTACTTCCGCTTCTAATGCGACGACAACTAGTACTAGTGCTCCCACTTCTCCTACTACTACTGCTACTGCTACCGCTACAACTACTACTACGACCACTGCTACCACTACTGCTACTACTGCTACAACTACTACTAATGTGACTTCTGCTGCTACTACTACTACTACTACTTCTACTACTGCTACTACTACTACTCCTACTACTTATCCTACTACTACAACTACTGCTACTACTACAACTACTGCTTCTTATACTACTACTACTAGCAGTACTACTACTACTAGTACTACTGCTTAGACTCCTACTACTACTGCTGCTGCTTCTACTACTACTATTGCTAATACTACTGCTAATACTACTACCACTGCTACTACAACTGCTACAACTGCTTCTATAGCTACTGCTATGTCTACTACTGCTATTACTACAATGATTACTACAACTACTATCGTTACTACACCTGCTACCACTGCTACTACTACTGCTACAATGATTGTTACGACTACTACGACTACCGCTACTATCGCTACTACTACTACTACTACTACTCATAGCAGTACTACTGCAGCTACAGCTACTAGTACTGCTACTACTGCTACTACAACTGCTAGTACTACTACTTCTGCTACTGCTACTTCCACTACTGCAGCTACTACTGCTATACTACTACCTATGGTACTACTTCTGCTACTATTATTACTACAGCTATAACCACTACGACTACTTTTGCTACAACTACAGTAACTATTGCTTTAACTACAACAACTACAATCACTACTCAACTACTACTACTCCTACTACAACTCCTACTCTAGCTCCTACTACTGTTACAACAACAACAACCACTATTACTACAGCTGCTGCAGCTGCTACTACTACTACTACTACTATTACTACTACTATAACTACTCATGCTTCTATTACTACTACTGCTACTTCTACTACAGCTACTACTGCTATACTACTACCACTACTAATACTACTATTATTACTACTACTAAAGTTGCTACTGCTACTCCTACTACTGCTCTTCTATTACTACTACTTCAACTACTACACCTACTAATACTGTTACTACTACTACCACTACTACTACTCCTACTACTACTACTCTATTACTACTACTTCTACAACAGTTACTACTCCTAGTACTACAACTACTACTAGCACAACTACTATGGTTGCTGTTTCTACTACTACTACTGCTGTCGCTGATGCTACTATGGCTAGTACTATAACTCCTGCTACTATTGTCGTTGTTACTTCTAATACTACTGCTGTTGTAGTTTGTAGTACCACAACAACTACTACTACTACTTTACTACTACTGCTAGTACTACTTTTACTACTGCTGTGGCTGCTGCTGATACTACTACTACTACAGCTACTACTGCTACTACTGCTGATGTTGCTGCTACTACTGCTGCTGCTGCAGGCACTACTACTACTACAGCTACAATTACTACCACTCGTACTACTACTACTATTACTATAACTACTACTGCTACTGCTACTACTTCTACTCCTACTACTACAACAACTATTGCTACTACTATTGCTTCTACAACAACTGCTATGGCTTCTGCTACTTCTGCTTCTAGCACTACTACTACTCCTTATACAATCACAACTACAACTTCTTCCATTTCTATTACTAGCACTTCTACAGCTACTGGTGCTACTTCTACTACTAGCACTACTGTGACAACTGCAACTACTACTGCCGCTACTACAACTATGAGTTGTGCTACGGGTACTACAACTACCAATGCCGCTACTACTACTGCGGCAACTAATGCTACTACTACTACTACTACTCTGACTACTACAACTAATACTGGTGCTACTAGCTCTGCTACTACTACTCATCCTACTACTACTATTGCTGCAACAATAACAACTAGTACTACTGCGACTACACCTACTACTACTACTACGACAATGTCTACTAGTACAACTACCTCTACTAGTAGTGTTGTTGCTACTACTTCTATTACTACTGCTACTACTGCTACTATTTCTACAACTACGACACAACAACAACTATTGCAACTACTACTAGTACAGCTTCTCATGTTGCTGTTGCTACTACAACTACTACAACTACTACTAATACTACTACTGCTGCTCCTACTACTACAGCTACTATTGCTACTACTACTAATAGTACACAGCTAATACATCAACAACAACAACAATAACTACAAGTACTACTACTACTACTACTACTACTACTACAACTACTACAACTACAACTACTTCCAAAACAACAACAACTACTACTACTACCAGTAGTACTATGACTACTCCTACAACTACAAAAACTACTATTGCAACTACTACTAGTATTACTACCAAAAATTCTACCACTACTAATGCTATTACTACTACTACTACTAGTGCTACTACTACTATTACTACTACTAATACTACTACTACTTCTACTACTACTATTCCTAGGACTACTACGACTATGACTACTACTACAAATACTACCACTACTAGTACTATTGCTGCTACCACTGCTACTACTATTGCTACTACGACTACAACAACGACCACTACTATTACTACAACTACAACAACAAAATACTATGATTACTACTACTACTACTATAACTGCAATTACAAATCCCACTACCACTATTACCACTACTACAAGTAGTACTACTACTTCTGCTACTTCTGTTGCTACCCGTACTACTACTATTAACACTACAACTAGCACTACTACTATTACTTCTACTACTATTACTCCCACAAATGTTGCTATTGCTATTGCTACGCCTACTACTACTCCTACTACTACTACAACTACTCCTACTACTACGAGAACTACTACTACTACTATTGCTACTGCTACTACTACTACCACTACTAATACTGCTACTATTACTACTACTTCAACTAATACTAATACTACTACTGTTGTTGCTGATACTACCACTACTGCTAGTGCTACTACTACTACTACTATTACTACTCCTATTACTACTATTATTACTACTACTACTACTATTACTACAACTACTACTACTACTTCTACTATAGCTACCACAACTGCTACTCCTAATACAACTACAACTCCTATTTCAACTACTACGATGACTACTACTACAACAACAACAACAACAATAACAACTAGTACTACTGCTACTGCTTCTGCTACTACTACAACTGCCACTACTACCACAACAATAACAACAACAACAACAACAACAACAACAACTGCTGCTGCTGCTGCTGCTTCTACTATTACTACTAGTACAACTACTCTTACTATTACTATGGCTATTACTACTACTACTACTACTATTGCTACTACCACTACTGCTGCTACACTGCTACTCCAACAACTACTTTTTGTATTACTACTACTCCAACAACTACTACTATTACAACTACTAATACTACTACTACTACTACAACAACAACAACAACTACTACTACTACTCCTCCTACTACTAGTACAACTACTTCTACTACTAATATTGCTACTACTACAACTACTACTTCCTTTATTGCTACTATTGCTACTACTACTACTACTCCTCCTCCTACTACTAGTACAACTACTTCTGCTACTAATAATGCTACTACTACTACTACTACTTCTTTTATTGCTACTATTGCTACTACTACTGCTACTACTACTACTACTACTACTACTACTAGTGCTACAACTACTCCTATTGCTACAACTACCACAATTGCTAATACTACTATTAATACTGCTACTTCTATTGTGATTACTATGGCTACTACTTCTGCTACAACAACTACTACTACTATTACTACCACTGCAACTATTCATACTTCTGTTAATACTACAACTGCTTCTCCTACTGCTACTGCTTCTATACTACTACCACTACTATTATTACTTCTACTACAGCTTCAGCTATTACTACTAATACTCCTACTATTGCTATTAGTACTACTACTATAACTATTACACTACTACTACTACTGCTACTTCTCCTACTACTACTACTTCTATTACTACTACTTCTACAACAACTACTACAACTACAAGTATAGCTGCTTTGGCTGCTGCTGGTACTACTAATATTACTGCTGCACCTGATTCTATTGCTGCTACAACTACTACTCCTACTACTACTGCTGCTGTTACTACTACGACAACAACAACTAATACTAGTACTACTACTGCTACTGCTGCTGCTACGGCTGCTACTACTACAACTGTGACTACCAATGCTACTACCACTTGTACTATTGGCATTGCTACTGCTACAACTATGACTGCTGTTGTCGCTGTTGTTGCTGCTACTACTGCTACTGCTGCAGCCAATGCTACTACTACAACTAATATTACTATGACTCGTACTACTACTAATATTACTACAACTACTGTTGTTGCTGCTGTTGCAGCTACTGCTACTACTACTCCTCCTCCTACCACAACAGCTATTGCTACTACTACTGCAACTACAACAACTACTATGGCTTCTACTAGTTTTGCTTCTTGCACTATTGCTACTACTTATACAACAACTACTACGACTTCTTCTACTTCTATTACTAGCACTTTTGCCACGACTGCTACTACTTCTGCTACTAGTACTACTGTGACTACTGCAACTACTACTGCTTCTATTGCTAATATTATTGCTACTACTACAATATCTGCTACTACTACAGCTACTACTATAACAACTACGACATCTACTGTGGGTACTACTACTGCCAATGCTGCTACTACTACTGCGGCTACTAATACTACTACTACAACTACTACTACAACTACTACTGGTACTACTACTATAAATACGACTCCTGCCACTACTACTGCTACTGCAACTACTACTACTGCTAGTACTACTACTATAGCCACAACTCCGACTACTACCACTACTACTACTATTACTACTACAGCCACTACTATTACCGCTGCTGGTGCTGTTCCTATTGCTAATCCTACTACTATGACTAATACTACTCCTACCACTACTTCTTCAACTACGAATAATACTACAATTGCTACTGCTGATGCTACTTCTGCTACTACTACTATTATTCCTGCTACTTCACCTACTACTTCTATTGCTGCTACAACTAATACTGCCACTACTACGCGATTGCTTCTACTATTCCCACTATAGTACTACTGGTACAACTTTTGCTACCCCTACTTCTGCTACTACTGCTACTTCCGCTCCTGCTACTACTACCACTACTACTGCTGCTGCTGCTGTTGCTACATCTGCAACCGCTAATACTATTACTACTACAGCTACTACTACTGCTACTGCTACTACTCCTCCTCCTACTACTATTACAACTACTATAGCTACTCCTACTCTTGCTCCTACTACAATTACTTCTACAACTACTACTACTATCATTGTTGTTGCTACTACTACCATAACACCTACTACTTCTCCTGCAAATATTACTACAACAACTACTACTACTTCTATTAATGCTGCTTCTACTGTGGTTGCTATTGCTACTACAACTACTGCTACTACTACTACTGTTGTTGCTGCATTTGCTAAGACTATAACTACAACTACAACTACAACTCTTACTACTAGTTCTGATGCTGTTGCGGCTACTACTACTACTACAACTACGGCTACGACTACTACTACTACTGTTGCCATTGTTGTACCTGCTGTAGCCACTACTACTACTACTACTACTACTTCTCCTACTACTACGACTACTGCCACTACTACGGCTACTGCTTCTACAACTACCACTATTTGTACTATTGATACTACTTTTGCTACAACTACTGCTACTACAACTACAATTACTACTACTCCTACTACTGCTACAAATACTACTATTACAACTACTACTACAACTGCTACTGCTTCTACTACTAACACCACTTATACTAATACTATTGCCACTTCTACTACTACTACTACGATTGCTACTACTGCTAGTACTACAACTACTGCTACTACTACTGCTAGTCTTACTTCGCCAACAACAACAACAATAACAACCACCACCACCACTACTACTACTATTACTGCGCTGCTGCTACAAGTACTACTCTGCGCCTATTACAATTACTACTATGTCTACTGCTGCTACTAGTACCACTGCTGCTACTACTACAACTACTACTACTAATGCTACTATTACCACTGCTGCCACCACTACTGCTACTAATGCTACTACTACTACTAAGACTGCTATTACTACTACTGCTACCATTACTGCTACTACTGCTACTACTCGGTACTGCTACTACTACTACTACTATGACCACTGCTACTACTAGTACAACTACTCTCCCTACTACTACTAGTCTCACTACTACTACTACTTATAGAACTACTACTCCTACTCCAACTCCTATTCCTACTCCGACTGGGACAACAACAACTACTACTGCTACTACTACTGCTACTACTACTACTACCACTACAGCTACCCCTGCAGCTACTTCTGCTACTATTGCTACCACTTCTACTATAACTACTACTACAAATACTACAACTACTAGTAGAGCTACAACAACTTTTACAACTACTAATACTAGTCCAACGGCTAGAACTAGTACTACTTCCGCTACTACTACTACTGCGATGATTACAGCTGGTACTACTACTACTTTTACTACTACTACTACAACTATAAATCCTAATACTCCTATTCCTATTCCTACTACTACTACTCGGATTTCTACTACCACAACTATTACTACAACTACTACCACTACTACTATTAATCCTAATACTCCTCCTACTACTACAACTAGTACAACTACTCCTAACGCTCCTTCTACAATGACTATAGCTACTACTTCTACTTCTACTACTACTACTGCTGCTGCTATTACTACCATGGCGACTATAACTAGTACAAATACTACTCTTCCATTACTACAACTACTAGCACTATGCCTACTGCAACTACTACAACTGCTGCTACAACTACCCCTATTTTAACTACTACTCCTACTGATACTACTACTACTACAACTCCCGCAGCTACTTCTACTACTACGACTAGTAGCACTACTACTACTACTACTAGTGCTACAAATGCTACTATCACACTACTGCTACTTCTACTTCTACAACTACGACAACTACTACTACAATGAATACTACTTTTACTACTACTACTACTATTGCTACTACTACGACTACTACGACTTCGATTACTACTACTATTACTAATGCTACTACAACTACTATTGCTACTGCTGCTACTATTACTAATAGTGCCACTATTGCTATTACTGTTGCTGCTACTATTCCTACTGCTACTGCAACTACTACTACTCTTACTACTACAACTACTATAGCTGCTGCTAGTACTACTACTGCAGCTGCTACTGCTACTACTACTACTATTGCAAGTACTATTGCTGCTGCTACTACTACTACTACTACTTCTACTGTAACTGCTATTACTACATCTACTACTACAATTATTACTATAACAACAACTACTACTACTATTACTACTACAACTACTACTATTGCTACTACTACTGCTACTACTACAACTACTACGACTACTACGACTACTACTACTATAACTATAACTCAAACTACTACTATTACTGCTATTACTACTACTAGTACCAGAACTTTTGCTACATCTAGTATTGCTACTACCACTACTGCAACTAGTACTCCTACTAATACTTCTACAACTATTACTGCTACTACTGTTTCTACTTCTATTGCTACTCCCACTACTACTACTGCTACAACTATTACCACTACTACTAGTACTACTACTACTACTACCTACTACTACTACTACTATTGCTCCTACTACTACTACTACATCTACAATTACTGCTACTACTACTTTTTCTACTATTACTACTCCTACTACTACTACTATTGCTTCCACTATTACTTCTACTACTACGCCCACAACTACTACCACTACTACTACAAGTCCTACAACTTCTACTTCTGCAACTACTACTACTACGACTACCCTAACAGCTAGTACTTTTACTACTACTACTTCGACTACAACAACTACTACTACTGCTACTACAACTACAACAACTACTGCTACTACTGCTACTACAACTATTACTACTAATACTACTACTAAAACTACTACTACAATAGCTATTGCTGCTACTACTAACACAACTTGTGCTAATACTATTGCAACTGCTACAACTATTACAACTATTGCTACTATTGCTTCCACTGCTACTACTGCAACTACATCTAATTCTGCTACAACTACCACAACTGCTGCTACTACTACTAGTACTGCTACTATTGCAACTACTACTACTACTACTACTTATACTACAACAACAACTACTACTAAAACTACAACTACAACTCCTAAAACTACTATTACCACTACTACAAGTACTACTACTACTACTGCTACTTCTGTTGCTACGCCTACTACTAATATTACCACTACTACTAGTACTCCTACTATTACTTCTACTACTAGTACTGCTATAGTTGTTGCTACTTCTATTGCCACTCCTACTACTTCTCCTACTACTACTACAACTACTCCTCCACCTCCTACTACTCCTACTACTAGTCCTACTACTACCATTACTGCTACTACTATTACTACTACTTCAACTAATACTTAAACTACCGTTGCAGCTGCTACTACACCCACTACTACTAGTGCTACTACTGCTATTACTACTACTACTACTACTACTACTTCCACCATAGCTACTACTACTATTGCTGTTAATACAACAACAACTCCAGCTACAACTACTACAATGACTACTAATACTACGACAACAACAACAACAACTACTACTACTACAGCTACTAGTATTACTAATACTACTGCTGCTACTACTACAACTGGTACTATAATAATAACAACAACAACAACTACTACTACTACAACTACAACTACAACTACTACTACTTTAACTACTATTGCAACTAATACTATTAGTACTACTGCTGCTACTACTAGTATAACCGCGACTGCTACTACTGCTACACTACTACTACAACTATAACAACTAGTACTACTACCAACAACTACTACTATTACAACTACTAATACTACTACTACTGCAACTACTAGTATTAGTACTACTACTACTACTACTACGATGACAACTTCTGCTACTTCTACTACTACTACTGCTACAACAACTACTACTGCTGCTACTAATGCTACTATTACTGCTTCGACTACTACCGCTACTACTACTACTACTACTACTACTAGCACTACCACTAATACTACCACTACTCCTTCTACTTCTACCACTACTACTACTGCTACTACTACTACTGCTACTGCTATAGCTACTACACTATTACTACAAACTATAAAGTACTACTACTACTACTCTTAACAACTAACTACTATTTACGCCTAATAATACTACGACCTGCTGCAACTATTACGAACTACTACTGACTTCTACTACTACTACTACCCTACTGTCTACTACTTCTACTAATACTACATCTGCTGCTACTAATGCAATAACTATTGCTACTACTAGTATTACAACTACTACTGCTGCTACTGCTGCTAGGATACTAGTACAATAACAACAACAACAACTAGTACTACCACTACTACTACTAAAACTACTTCTACTACTACAGCAACAACAACAACTACTACCATTACTTCGACAACTACTACTACAACTAGTACTGCGGCTACTACTACTACTATTGCTACTACTGCCACTACTACTACTATTACAAATACTAGTACTGCTAGCACAACTACTATTACTACTACTATTTCTTCTGCCACAGCTACTACTACTGCCACTGTTAATACAACTACAACTCCTGTTGCAACTACTACAATGACTACTAACACTACTACTAGTGCTGCTGCTGCTGCAACTGCTACTACAACTCCTACTACTGCGGCTGCTGCTATACTACTACTACTTGCACTTCAACTAGTCCAACAACTGGAACTACTAGTATTACAACTACTAATACTACTTCTGCTACAACTACTACTATTACCGCTACGACTACTGCAACAACTACTACTAAAGGTACCATGACTACTCCTACTACTACAACTACTACTACTGCTACTACTACTATTACTATCGCTAATACTACTACTACTACTATTGCTGCTGCTGCTGCTATTGCTAGTACTACTGCTACAACGACTACTACTACAACTACTGCTACTATAACTAATACTACTACTACTACTCGAAGCGCCACATATACTCCTATTCCAACTACTACAACTACTACGACTACTACTACTACCCCGACTACTACTACAACTACAACTCCTACTCCTACTTCTACTACGACTACTACAACATCTACTACTACAACCGCTAGTAGTCCTACAACTACTGCTACTACTGCTACTATAGCTACTACTACTATTATTGTTACTGTTACTAGTATAATTACATCCACTACTATTACTGCTACTTCTACTATTACTACTACTAATACTACTACTACTACTACTGCTACTGCTACAGCTACTACAACTACTTCTATTATGACTCCTATTCCTACTACTACTACTTCTGTGACTCCTACTACTGCTACAGCTACTCTAAGTCCTACTACTACTACAACTACTATTACTACTACGACAACTACTTCTACTACTCCAGCTACTCCAGCTACTACTTTGACTCTGACTACTGCTACTACTACTCTGACTACTACTACAACTACTACAACTATTGTTGTTGACGCTGCTTCTGCTCTTGCTATTGCATCTACTACTACTGCAACTGTTACTACTACGACAACTACTACTACAACTACCATGAGTACTTCTACTACTACAACTGCTAATACTCCTACTACTACTACTACTGCATTAATAACTACTATTACTGGTAGTAATACTACTATTATTGCTACCATGACTACTTCTACTATGACTACTGCTGTTGCTGTTGCATCTACTACTATTGCAACTGCTACTACTACAACAACTACTACTACAACTACCATGAGTACTTCTACAACTACAGATCCTAGTATTCCTACTACTACTACTACATTAGCAACTACTGCTACTGGTAGTAATACCTATTATTGCTACTACTGCTCTGACTACTACTACAACAACTACAACTACTGTTGCTGCTGCTGCCACTGCTGTTGTTGCTGCTACTACTCCTATTGCTACTGCTACAACTACATCTAGCACTACTACTACGACTACATCTACTTGTACTAATACTACTCCTAATACTACTACTAGTACTACTACGATGATGATAACTACTACTACTAGTAGTAATGCTACAACAACAACTACAACTACAACTATTACAACAGCTACAATGACTACTACGACTACCACTACTACGACTACTACTATTACTACTTCTACTACTACTACAGCTACTACTACAACTACTGCTACTACTATGGTCACTGATGCTACTACGACAACTACTATTGCTACTACAGCTACTACTACTACTACAACTACTACTACTATTCCGCTACTACTACTACTTCACTTACTACTGCTGCTACTGCTGCTACTACTACTACTACTACAGCTATGACAATAACAACAATGACTACTACTACTACTAGTAATGCTATTACTACTTCCACTACTACAATCACTACTTCTACTTCTACGTCTACTACTACTACTAGTACTACGACTACTCCTACAACTACAACAACTACTATTGCTTATACTACTTCAATCATTACTACTAATTCTACTACTGCTATTACTACTACTACTACCACCACTACTACTTCTACTAATACTACTCCTTCTGCTACTACGATGATGACTACTACTAGTATTGGTGCTGCTACTACTGCTACTATTACTACTACCACTATTACTACTACTGCTCCTACTAGTAGTATAACTACAACAACAAATACTACTACTACTACTACTACTTCAGCTACTACTATTATGACTTCTCCACCAACAACAATAACTACTGCAACAATTACTTCCCTACGACTACTACCATAGCTACTACTAGCACTACTACTACTACTACTGCTGCTATTAGAACTACTACTACAATTGCTACTACTATTGCTACTACTACTACTACTATGACTACTACTACTACCACAACTATAACTACAACTCCTACTACTGCTATTAACACTACTACTAGTACTACTACTACTTCTACTACCTCTATTGCTACTCCTACTACTACAACAACTACTACCATTACTACTCCTACTCCAACAACTACTACTATTACAACTACTAACACTACTACTACTACTCCTACTACTAGTGCTATGACTACTCCTACTGCTACAACTACTACTATTACTACTACTACTGCTACTTCTGCTACTACTACTATTGCTGATAGTACTATTGCTACTATGACTTCTACTTCTACTACTACAACTACTAATTCTACTACTATGACTAATACTACTATTGCGACTTCTACGACTACTCCAGGTACCACTCGTACTCTTGTTCATACTACTACTACTACTACCACTCCTACTACTACTAGTACTACAACTCTGACTCCTACTTCTACTACGATTAGTATAACATCTACTACTACTACTGCTAGTACTACTACAACTACTGCCACTACTGCTGCTACTTCTGCTACTACTACTACAACAACTACTAATATTATCACTACTATTATTAGTATAATTATAGCCCACTACTATTACAGCTGCTTCTACTACTACTACTTCAGTTACTACTACTACTACTTCTTCTTCTACAGCCACTCCTATTACAACTGCTACTACTACAACAAAAACTACTACTATTACAACTACCACTCCTACTACTACTATTACTTCTACTACGACTACCACTACCGCTCTTACTACTATTGCTACTGCTACTACAACTACTTCTACTACTACTCCTACTACTACTACCTCTACTACTACTACTACTACTACAACTATTACTACTACTACTGCTACTACTTCTATTGCTACCTCTGCTACTACTACTGCTTCTACAGCTACTCCTACTACTACTACTCCTACTCCTACTACTACTACTATCACTACTATTACTACAACTACTACTACAACAACAACTACTACTTCTACTACTACTACTACTACTACTACTACCCCAACTACTACTACTACTACTACAACAACTACCACTACTATTATGGCTACTACAACTGCTACTATTACTATTGCTCCTAATACACCAACTGCAACTACGACTATTACGATTACAACAATTGCTACAACAACTACTACTACAACTATTGCTATTATTATTACTACTACTACTTCTACTACTACTAATACTACTATGGCAACTTCTACTACCATACTGCTACTACTGCTACTACTTCTACTGCTAATCCTACTACTCCTAATACCGCGACTTCAACTAAAATGACTACTGACACTACTACTACTGCTACTGCTACTGTTACTGCCACTTCTACTACTACTACTACTTCTGCTACTGCTGTTGTTGCTACTGCTACTACTACTGCTACTTGCGCAACTGCTACTACTTCTAGTATTGCTACTACTGCGACTATTGCAACTTCTACGGTTACTACTACTACTGCTACTATTGCTACAACTGTTGTTGCCGCTACTGCTACTACTACTACTGCTGCTGCTACTACCCACTAGTAGTACTACTGGTAGTACTTATGCTGTAACTACTACTACTGCTACTGCTACTACTACTAGGACTTTTACTACTACTAATACTACTACTACTGCTACTACTACTACTACTATTATTACTACTACTACTACTCTTACTAATGCTAATGCTACTTTTGCTGCTACTATTAGCATTGCTGCTAGTATTGCTACAGAAACCACTCCTACTGCTGCTACTAATGCCAAGGCAGCTACTATTGCTACTACTTCCGCTACTGCTGCTACTGCTACAACTTCTACTGCTACTAATAGTACTATCGCTACCACTACTGCTGCTTCTACTACTATTACTACTACTATGGCTACAACTACTTCTACTACTATTACTGCTATTGCTGCTATTGCTGCCACTTCTGCTACTATAACTATTACCACTACCGTTGCAACTACTACTACTATGACTACTACTACTACGGCCACTCATACTACTACCACTACTACTACTACTACAACTAATACTGTTGTTGCTGCTACTGGTGCAGCCACAACTACTACTGCTATTACTACCGCAGCTACAACTACTACTATTCATGCTGTTGCTATTACTACTACTACTGCTGCTGCTGCTGCAGCTACTACTACTACTACTACTACTACTACAACTACTACAACTTTAACTCCTTCTACTACTATTACAACTATAACAACAACTACTACTAATACTACTACGGCGACTTCTACTACTGCGACTACAACTTTTGCTACTGCTACTACTAGTCGTATTAGTACTTCTACTACTGTTACTGCTACTTTTGCTACTACTTGTATTGCTACTCCTACAAGTACTCCTACGACTACTACTACTACTCCTAGAACTACAACAACTACTACTACTCCTACTACTACAATTACTACTACTCCTACCACCACTACAATACTGCTACTGCTGCTACTACTACTACTACTATTACTACTACTACTACTACTACTACTATTACAACTTCAACTACTACTACAACTACTACTAAAACTACTACTACAACTAATACTATTGCTACTACCACTACTGCTAATACAACCACTACTAATATTAATACTACAACTAATACTAATACTACTACTGCGACTATTTCTCCTCCTCCTCCTCCTCCTCCTACTACTACTGCTACAACTTCAACTACTAGTCCTATAAGGACAACAACTATTTCAACTACTACTACTGATGCTCCTACTACTACTATTACCATGACTACTACTACTACTACTACTACTACTACTACTACTACTACTACTACTACTACTACTACTATATCTACTACTAATACTCCTACTACTACTACTACTACTTCTACTGCTACAACAACTACTACTACTACTCGTACTCCAACTCCTACTCCTACTACTACTCCTACCACTACTTCTACTACTACCACTACTACTATAATTGCTACTATTACTACTACTACTACAACAACAACAACTACTACTACTACTGCGACTACTATTGCAACAACAACAATTACTACCACTCCAACTCTTACTCCTATTACTGCTCCTACTACTACTTCTACTACTATAACTACTACTACAACAACAACAACAACAACTACTACTCCTACTACTAGAACAACTAGTACCATTACTACCATGACTACAACAACAACAACTACTACTGCAAATAGTGTTGCTGCTAGTTCTTTTGCCACTACTACCTCTACTTCTACAACTACTGCTCCTACTACACCTACTACTCCTTCTACTATTGAAACTTCTACTACTGCAGCTATGACTAATATTACTACTACTACAATAACAATAACTACTACTAGTCCTACTCCAACTCCTACTCCTACTTCTACGCCTACTACTACTTCTACAACTGATAATACTACTACAACTACTACTTCTGCTACTACTGCTACTACTGCTACTACTACTACCGCTTCTATTACTCCTACTCCTAGTACTACTATTACTACTACTATTAATGCTACTACTACTAATCTTGATACTACTACTGCTACTCCTACCCCTATTACTAATACTACTATCACTACTACAACTACTAGTACTACTAGTACTACCACTACTACTATTACTAATATTGCTGCTACAAATACAACAACAACTGCTACTATTACTACAAATGCTCTTCCTACTACTACTATTACTATATGTACTGCTACTGCTACTACTACTACTACTGCTACTACTACTACTACTTATACTACTACTTCTACTATAGTACTAGAACTACTACTACTGCTACTAATACTACTACTGCTAGTACTACTACAACAAAAATAACAACTACTACTACTACTACGACCACTATTGTTACTACTACTGCTGCTGGCACTACGACAACTGCTACTAATTCTAGTACTGCTACTACTATTACTTCAACTACAACAACAACAACAATAAGTACTACTATTATTACTACTATTGTTACTGCTACTACTACTACTAATCTTGATACTCCTACCCATATTACTAGTACTACTGCTCCTACTTCTACTACTACTTCTAATACTAATACTGCAACCATAGCAACTGTTACTCCTACTACTACTAGTACTACTACAAGTACTGCTACTACTAATCCTACAACTATTACAGTAATTACTACTGCTACTTTTTCTACTATAGCTGCTACAACTACTACTACTACTACTAATTCAACTATTACTCCTGCTACTACTACTATAACGACTACTACTACTACAATAATAACAATGACAACAATTACTACTACTGCTACTACTGGTGCAGCTGGGACTACTACTACTGCTACTACTATTACAACTACTACTAGCACTGCTGCTACTTCTGCTACGGCTACGACTATTACTGCTACTCCGGCTATTGCTACTACTCCTACTACTACTACAAATGCTACTACTTCTATGACTACTACAAATGCTCTTACTGCTGCTGCTGTTGTTATTGCTACTACAACTACTGCTACTACTACTACTAGTGCAACTGCTACTTTTTGTACTACTACTACTAGTGCGACTATTGCAACTGCTACTGCTACTACTACTGCTGCTGCTGCTCCTACCACTAGTACTACTACTGTTGTTACTACCCACTACTATTATGACTGGTTATACTTTTGTAGCAACTAGTTCTACTACTACTGCTGCTATTACTGCTACTGCTACTACTATCACTACTACTACTACTACTATTACTACTACTACTCCTGTTGCTACTAATACTACGACTACTACTACCACTAATGCATCAAGTACTTCTGATACTCTACTAGTATTACTGCTACTGCTACTACTCCTACTACTACTAATGCTACTATAGCTGCTACTTCTACTTTGGCTACTGTTGCTGCTACTATTATTTTTGTTGCTACTTATACTACGATTGCAACCACTACTGCTCCTACTTCTACTATTACTACTACTACAGCTACTACTGCTGCTACAACTGGTACTACTACTATTACTACCACTGCTGCTCCTAACACTACTGCGGCTACCATTGCTACAGTGGCTGCAGCTATTACAACTGCTATTAACTATAGCTACAACTACAACTACTCGTACTACTGCTACTACGACCACTACAACTGCTACTACTACTTTTACCACTACTGTTGCAACTACTACTATTACTACTACTACTACTACTACTTCTACTACAGCTACTTTTGCTACTACTCCTGCTACTACTACTCTTACTACTACAACTACAACTTTAACTCCTAATTCTTTTGCGATCACTACCACTACTACCACTAATACTACTACTAGTTCTACAACTATTGCGACTGCTACTTCTGATACTACTACTACTAGTCCAACTACTACTTCTACCACTGTTACTGCTACTTTAGCTACAACTTCTATTGCTACTCCTACTACTACTCCTACTCCTACTACAACTACTCTTACAACTACGACTGCTACTACTACTACTCCTACTACTTCTACTCCTGCACCTACACCTACTACTACTACTACTACTACTACTACTACTACCACCACCACAACTACTACTACTACTACTACTTCTGCTGCTGCTGCTATTACTATTGCAACAAGAATAACAACTACTACAACTAATACAACACTAAATACTACGACTGCTAATACTACTCCAACTACTACAACTAATACTAATATTGCTGCTGCTGCAAAGACTCTTACTAATACTACTACTGCTGCTACTAGTGCTACTACTACTAGTATTACTTCTACAATAACAGCAACTATTACTACTATTGCTACTACAACTCCTACTACTGCAACTAATACTACTGCTGCTCCTACAACTACGACTACTACTACTACTACTACTACTACTTGTCCTACTCCTACACCTACTACTACTGCTACTACTCCTACTACTGCTACTACTACTACTACTCCTACTACTACTCCTCCTCCTCCTCCTCCTCCTACTACTACTACTACAACAATTACTATAGCAACTAATACAACAATAACTACTACAACTACTACTACAGTAAATACGACAACAACTACTACTACTGCTAACAACTACTACTACGACTACTAATACTACAACTAATACTAATATTGTTGTTGCTGCTAAGACTCCTACTACTGCTGCTGCTGCTGTTACTAATGCTACTACTACTAGTACTACTTCTACAATAACTACTACTACTAGTACTACTACGGCTGGTACTACCAGTCTTGCTACTACCATTACTACCACTATTAGACAACTACTACTACTACAAATAATGCTGCTGCTACTTCTTTTACTACTACTACTTCTACTTCAACAACTACTACTCCTACTACTACTACTACTCCTTCTACTTCTGTAACTACTACTGCTGCTGCTACAAGCACTATTACTATTAGCTACTGCTACTACAACAACAACAACTACTACCCCTACTCCAACTCCTACTCCTACTACTATGCCTACTACTACTTCTGCAACTAATGCTACTATGCAACTACTACTTTGCAACTACTGTCGCTGCTACTACTACTACGACTCCTACCCCAACTCCTACTCCTAGTACGACTAGTTCTACTACTATTAATACTACTACAACTACTGCTACTGCTACTACTACTACTACTACTGCTAGTCCTAACCTTATTACTAATACTACTACTACTACTACTACTACTACTACTACTACTACTGTTATTATTACTACCATTACTACTATTACTAATATTGCTACTACAAATACAACAACAACAACTACTATTACTACAAATGCTATTCCTACTACTATGAGTACTACTACTATTACTACTTGTACTGCTACTACTACTACTTCTACTACTACTTCTACTATAGTACTAGCACGACTACTATTGCTTCTAATACAACTACTACTACTCCTCCTCCTCCAACTACTACTACTACGACCACTACTGTTACAACTGCAAATGCTGGCACTACTACAACTACTACTAATTCTTGTTCTGCTACTACTACTACTTCTACAACTACTACTACAACAACAACTACTACTACTACTACTTCTACTACTACCACTACAACGAGAACAATAACAACTACTACTACTTCTACTACTACTACAACAACAACAACTACTACTATTACTACTACTACAACTATTACTGCTACTGCTACTAAAACTACTGCAACTGTTGCTAATTCTAGTACGACTACTACAACTACTACTAATACAACTACTTCTACTATTACTAGTACTAGTACTACTACTACTACTTCTAATACTACTGCTTCTACTACTACTACTTCAACTAATACTAATATTGCAGCCGTTGCTATTGCTACTCCTACTTCCACTAGTACTACTACTAGTACTAGTTTTGCTACTTTTGCTAACTAATGCTACTTTTTGTGCTACAGCTACTAATACAACTATGACTAATACAACTAATACTCCTACGACTACTACTACAATAATGACTACTACTACTACTACAATAATGATACCTGCTACTATGACTGCTACTAGTACTGCTACTACCACCACTACTACTGGTGCTACTTGTCCTACTACTATTACTACTATAATGACTACTACTACTACTAATACAACTACTCCTACTATTGCAACTAATACTACTCCTGCCCCTACTACTGCTACAACTATGACTGCTACTACTACTACAACTACTACCACTATTACAACTATTACTACGACTGCTACAAATACTACTACTACTA
Organism: Trichopus zeylanicus subsp. travancoricus; assembly: GCA_005019695.1. Classification (NCBI taxonomy): domain Eukaryota; kingdom Viridiplantae; phylum Streptophyta; class Magnoliopsida; order Dioscoreales; family Dioscoreaceae; genus Trichopus; species Trichopus zeylanicus. The sequence goes on along the minus strand of RXID01019337.1, from coordinate 13,313 downwards.
CTACTACTACTACTACTACTACTACTACTACTACTACTACTACTACTACTACCACTGCTACTGCTGCTACTACTACTACTACTACTACTACTACTACTACTACTACTACTACCACTGCTACTGCTGCTGCTACTACTACTACTACTACTACTACTACTACTACTACTACTACTACTATTACTAATACTTGTACCCAAACTCCTACTCCTACTACTACTCCTACTACTACTTGTACTACTACAACTACTACTACAACTGCTTCTATCACTACTAATACTGCAACAAGTACAACTACTACAAATTCTACTACTACTACTACTGCAACAACTACTATGGCTATTACCACTCCAACTCCTACTCCTATTACTACTCCTACTACTACTACTACTACTCCTATTGCTGCTACTACTACTACTCCTCCTCCTCCTCCTCCTCCTCCTCCTCGTCCTGCTATTACAACTGCTCCTCCTACTACTGTAACTACTACTACTACTGCTGCTGCTACTGCTACTACTGCTGCTGCTGCTACTACTACTATTACTACTACTACTGCTACTGTTACTCATATTGCTTCTGCTACTATTACTACTGCTAGAACTTGCTCATACTAGTACTACTACTACAAATACTACTACTACTATAACTACTTCTCGTGCAACAACAACTACGACTACTACTACTACATCTCCTCCAGCTATCATTATTACTACTACTACTACTGCTACAACTACTGCTACTGCTGCTACTACTATAACTATAACTACTACTACTACAACTACTACTGCTACTACTACTACTGCTACTAGTACTAATACTACTACTACAATTATCGCTACTTCTACTACTTCTGATACTTCTACTGCTGCTGCTCCTACAAATACTGCTACTACTAGTATAGCCACTACTACGACTGCTACTTTTTCTACGGCTTCTACTTCTCCGATTACTACTACTACTACTAATGCTGCTATTACTAAGGCTACTACTACTACTACTATGAATATTGCTGCTATTACTACGACTGCTATTGCTACGGCTACTGCTACTACTATGGCTAGTACTACTCCAATTACTATGGCTTGGGTGACTACTACTACTTCTCCAACTACTACTACTATTACGGCCACTACAACTACCACTCGTACAACTACTAGTACGACTACAACTACAATGACTACTGCTACTACTACTGGAACTGCTACTACTACTACTCCGCTACTTCTGGAATTGCTACTATGACTACTCCAACTACAACAACTACTACTAACACTCCCACTATTACAACTACTACTCCTACTACTGCTGCTATTACAAATACTATTACAACCACGGCTATTACTACTACTACTACTACTACTACTACTACTACTACTACTCCTACTACTACTACCACTGCTACAACGACTACTACTACTACTATTAATATAACAACTTTTACGGCTGTTGTTGTTGTCGCTGCTACAACTGCAATGACTATTACTACTACTAGGATGACTACTACTACTCTTACTACTACTACTACCGCTACTACTACTAATAGTACTATTGCTGCTGCTGCTGCAACTGCTGCTACTACGATTACTAAAACTTCTGCAAATACTACTATTAATAATACTACTACTACTACTAGTACTACTACTAGTACTACTACTACTACAACTACTACTACTTCCACTACTACTGCTACTGCTTCTTCTACTACTACTACTACTACTACTACAGTTGCTACTACACCTACTAGTACTGCGACTACTACTACTGCTACTATTCCCACTACTACTACTACTACAGCCATTATTCCCACGACTACAACTACTACCACTAATACTACTACTACTACTAGTACTAGTACTACTGCTACTACACTACTACCACTACTACTACTAATACTTCTATTACTGCTACACTTGCTACTGCCGCTATATTATTACTACTACTATTACAATAAATGCGACCATTACTACTACTCCTACCACTGCTACTACTACTGCTGCTGCTACTAATATTACTACTACTAATACAACTAATGCAACTGTTACTACTACTACTACAACAACTACTCCAACTACTCCTACTCCAACAACTACTCTTACTACTATTCCTGCTACTACCCCTGCTATGGGAACTACTACTAGTACAACTACTACAACAACAACAACTACTGCGACAACTATAGCTACCACAACAACGACTACTACTACAACTACTAATACTAACACTACTAGTACTACTACTACTCATATTACTACTACAATAACTACTACTACTATTGCTACTATTCTGATTTTGGCACCACTAACTACTATTATTGCTCTGACTACTACCACTCCAATTACTACTATGATAACTATAACAACTACTACTAATACTATTTCAAGTTCAACTTCTAGTACAACTACTACTGCTACTAGGCCATCAACTATTGCTACTACTACTACTCCTACGAATACTACTATTGCTACAATAAAAACTATTCCGACTCCTACTCCTACTACTGCTTCTACTACCACTCGTACTCCAAATCCTATTGCTACTACTACTCCTTCAACTACTACTACCCATACTCCAAATACTACGACTCCAGCTATGACACCCAATCCAACTCATACTACTACCACTGCTACTACTTCTACAACTACTAGTACAACTAATACTACTACCACGACTACTACTACTACTACCACCACTATTACTACTACTACCACCACCACTACTACTACTACCACTACTACTACTACTACCGCCACTACTACAACAACAACAAAAAATACTACTACTACTATTACTACTACTCCTACCACAACTACTTCTATTGCTACTAATACTACTAACACTAACACTACTGCTGCCACTGCTAGAACTACTACAACTAATATTATTGCTCCTACTACTGCACCTACTACACCAACTCTGACAACTACTCCTACTACTTCTACTATTACTACAACTACTAAAGCAACTTCTAGTGTTGTTACTACTACTATTATTACTGTTGCTGTAGCTACTGCTACAACTACTACTGCTACTACAACTGCTACTATTACTGCTACAACTACTACAACTGTTACAACTACTGCTACTACTGCTTCAGCTACTACTATTGCTACTACTAATACTACTAATAATAATACTGTTGTTGCTGCTGCTACAACTTCTCGTATTACCAGAACTACTACGACACTTATTACTGCTACTATTGCTACTACTGCTTCTACTACTACTACTACAACAATAACAACAACTACTACTACTTGAAATACTACTACTACCACTACTGCTGTTGATGCTGCTGCTGACGCTGCTGCTGCTACTACTACTGCTACTTTTACTACACCTACTACTACTGCTGCTACTACAATTGCCACAGCTGCTTCTGCTTCAACTACTAGTACTACTGCTTCTACCGATACTACTACCACTACTACCACTACTACTATAACGACTACTCCTACTAATCCTACTACTACTACTACTACTACTACTAATACTACTACTACTACTTCTGTGGCTATTGTTGCAACTACTACTGCTACTACTTCTACTACTACTACAAATACGGCTACTAGTACCCCTAGTCCAACTACTACTGCTGCTACTACTACTACTCGTACGACTACTACTACTCCTACACCAAATCCTGTAGCTACTCTAACTACTACCCCTACTCCTACAACTACTATTGCTACTACTACTCCAACTGCAACAACTACTACTGTAGCTGCCACTTCTACACCAACTCCTACTACTATTACCACTACTACCATAACTACAACAACTATAACAACAAAAAAAACAACAATAACTACTACTACTACTAGTACTACAACTCCTACTATTGCTACTACTACGACTACTACCACGGTTATTAATGCTCCTATTGATACCACAACTCCAAACACTCATACTGCTGCTACTACTACAACAACTACTAGTACTACTACTACTAGTACTACTACTACAACTACTACTAGTACTACTACTACAACTACTACTACTATTACTACTACAACTACTACTACAACTACCCTAGCTACTACTACTACAACTACTTCTACTACTATAATAGTACTAGCACAAATGCTACTACTACTAATCCTTCCGCTACTACTACTACTACTACCACTATGAATACTACTACTACTATTACTTCGACTACTGCTACTGCTGCTACTACTACTGCAACTACTACTAGTGCCACTACTACACTACTACTACCACTACTACTACAACTACGCCTACTCCTAACACTCCTACAACTTCAACTACTACTACTACTCCTCCTCCTACTACTACTACTACACTCCTACTAAGACTACTACTACTACTACAACTACTACAACAACAACAATAACAACTAATACTACTACTATTATTACTACCCCTATAACTACCACTCCCCCTACAAACACTGGCGCTAATACTACTACTCCAAGCACTCCTACTACTACTACTGCTGTCGCTACTGCTACTACTGCTACTGCTGCTACTACCACTACCACTACCACTACTATTGCTAGTACTATTGTTGCTGCTACTGCTACTGCTGCTACTTCAACAAATACTACTACTTCTGCTATTACCCCTGCTACTGCACTACTAATGCGACTACTACTCCTTATAAAACTCCTTCCGCGATTATTGCTCCTACTACTACTACTTCACCTACTCCAACTATGACAACTCCTACGACTACCCCTACTCCAACTCCTACGAGTACTACTACTACTACTGCTACTACTACTACTACAACAACAATAACTACTACTACTACTCCTACTACTACTACTACTGCTGCCGCTAGAACTTCTACTACTACTACAACTACTAATACTAACACTACTAGTACTACAACTACTACTATTACTACTACTAGTACTACAACTACCACTACTACTATTCCTAATCCGACTCCTACTACTGCTAATACTACTACTCGGACTACTCTAACTACTATTGCTACTACTACTCCTAATCCAACTCCTACTGCTACTTCTACTCCTGCTACCACTACTACCCCTACTCCAACTACTACTACCCCTATTACTACTCCGACTCCAACTGCTACTCTGCTACTGCTCCTACTACTGCAACTACTACTACAACCGCAACAACTATTACTAATACGATTACGACCACTACCACCACCACCACCACCACCACCACCACCACCACGACTACTACTACTATTGCTATTGTTGCTGCGGTTGCTGCTACTACTGCTACTTCTACTACTAATACAATTGCTACTACTACTACTCATACTACTACTACAACTGATACTAACACTACTTCTACTACTACTACTACTAATACTAAAACTTCTACTCCTTCTACTACTACCACTACTACTACTCCTACTACTACTACTTGTCCTACTAATACTACTACTCAAAATCTTCCAATAACTTCTACAACTACCTACTTCTCCTAACACTCCTACAACTTCTACGACTATAACCCCTACAATTACTACTACTACTACTGTTGTTGTTGTTGCTACTACTACTATGACTACGACTACTACGGCTACTGCTACTGCTATTACAACTACTTCTACTACTTATACCACTCTTACCACTACTACTACTACTTCTAGTACCTATACTTATACTACTAATCCAAACACTTCTATTACTACTACTATTACTATTAGTACTGCTACGGCTAGTACTAACAGTACTACTACAAATACTACTACTACTCCTGCTACTGCTACTACTACTTCTACTACTGCTCCCGCTCCAACTACTACTACTAATACTACTGCTACTACTTCTACTACTACAACTGTTGCTACTACTACTATAAAATTGTTATAACTACCACAACTAGCACTACTACTCCTCCTACCACTACTACTATTACTACTATTACTACTCCTACTACTGCTACTCCAACTACCACTACAATAACTACTACTACTACCAGAACTTCTTCTAATTTAACTTCTAGTACAACTTCTACTGCTACTACTCCATCAACTACTGCTACTGCTACAACGAATACTACTACTACTAAGAACAATACTACTGCTACAACAACTATTCCAACTCCTACTCCTACTCCTACTACTAGTTCTACTACTACACCTACTACTCCTACAACTACTGCTACTACAAATACTCCAAATCCTACTGCTACTACTACTCCTTCAACTACTAGTACCAATACTCCAAATACTGCTACTCCTACTATGACACCTACTCCAACTAATACTACTACCACTACTACCCCTTCTACAACTACTGCTACTACTATTATTACCACCAATACTATTACGAGTATCGCTGCTACTACAATAACGACTATTACAACTACTACTCCTACACAACAACTACTACTACTACTAATACTACTAACAAAAAAAACTACTACTGCCACCAATACTACTTCTCCTATTCCTACACCTACTCTGACTACTACTCCTACTACTTCTACGGTTACTACTACTACTACTTCAACTTCTAGTACTATTACTACAGCTGCTGCTACCGCTACTACTACTATTGCTGCTACAACTGTGACTATTACCGCTATAACTACTACTATTCTTACAACTACTGCTACTACTGCTGCGACTACTACTACACAACTACTACTGCTACTACTAATACTACTACTACTACTACTACTACTACTACTACTACTACTACTATTGCTGCTACTACTGTTGCTGCTCCAACCACTTCTCGTACGCTTACAATAATTGCTACAGTTACTACTACTACTATTCCTACTACTGCTTCTACTACGACGATAACAACAACAACAACAAGTACTACTACTATAGGTAATACAACAACTAGCACTATTACTACGGCTACAGCTACTGATGCTGCTGGTACTTGTACTACTACTGCTACTTTTACAAGTACTATTGCTGCAGCAGCAACTACAACTACTACTGTTGCAGCTGCTACAACCACTAGTACCACTGCTACTACCACAACTACACTACTACAACCACTACTACTACAACAACTACTCCTTCTAATCCCAGTAATGCTACTACTACTACTACATCTATGGCTGTTGTCGCTACTACTGCTACAACTACTACTACTAGTACTTCTATTACTACTACGACCACGGCTACTAGTACTACTACTAATACTACTACTGCTACTGCTACTGCTACTCCTACTACTACTACTACAACTACTACTACTAGTAGTAGTAGTACTACTACTACTACTACTTCTACTACTAGTATAATTTCTGCTACTACTACTCCTACTACTACTAGCACTACTACTACTAATACTAACACTACTACTACTATTACTACTACGCCTACTACCACTCCGACTCTTACACCAATTCCTATCGGTACTCCTACTACTACCCTTGCTCCTACACCTACTCTACTACTACTCCTACTATAACTACTACTGCTGCAACTCCCACTCCTACTATAACTCCTACTACTACTACTGCTGCTACTACTACTACTACTATTCTTACTACAACTACTACTGCTACTACTACTACTACTACAACTACTACTACTACTACAATTACAACTACTCCTATTGCTACTAATGCTCCTACTACTTCTACTACTTCTACTATTACTCATATAATACTACTACTGCAACCACTCCTACTATAAATACTACTACAACTACTGCTACTACTATTCCTAATACTACAACAACAGCTACTACTACTACAACAACAGCTACTACTACTACTACAATGACACTTGCTACTACTACTACTACTTCTACTATTATATTACTAGTAATACAACTACTACTACAACTACTCCTTCCACTACTGCTACTACTACTATTATGAATGCTTCAACAACTACAAGTTCTACTACTATTGCTGCTGCTACTTTTGCTACTAGTACTACTACGACTACTACTAATCCTCATCCTACTACTACTACTACTGCTACAATGACTCCTACTCAAAATCCTACTGCTTCTACAACTCCTACTACTACTACTTCCCTACTCCAACTACTACTCCTCCTATTCCTACTCCTACTCCAACTCCTGCTACAACAACAACAACAACAACAACAACAACAACAACAACAACAACAACTACTACAACTACTACTACTACTACTACTACTACTACTAACGACTAACTCTCACTCTTACAACTAATACTACAACAACTACTCGAATACCTACTTCAAACAACTACTATACTAACTATAACTACCAGTGCTACAGCTACCACTACTACAACTGCAACTACGAATACAACAACAAATAACTACTACTACTACTATGACTTATACTACTACTATACTATAACTATTGCCGTCTCGTGTATCTCCTCCTCTACTCTGACTACTTCTTTCGCTACTCGTACAATTGCTACGACTAAGAAGCCTCCGAATACTAGTAACTAATACGAACATAATAGTAACACTACTACTACTATGTTTACTACTACGAAACGCTACTACTAGTGGTCCCTACTTTCTACACTATAGCTACTACTTAACTCCTACTCCGAACTATTGGCTGCTATGACTACTATTACTACTACTAATCCTAATAACTCTACTACTCTTGCGGCCACTACTACATTAATACGACTACTACTCCTACTTCTTCTACGAACTAGAAAAACACTCCTACTACTACAGCTATTACTACTGCTATTGCTATTATTACTATTACTGCTGCTGCCACTACTACTACTGCTGCTGCTGCTACAACCACTACTACTACTACTACTACTACTACTACTACTACATCGCTATGAGTACTAACTTTCCCACTACTATTACTACTGTGACTACTTCTGTTACTACAACTATTGCTACTCCTACTAACACTACTGCTGCTACTACAACTACTGCTACTGCTAGTATTGCTATTGACACCATTACTACTACTACCACAACTTCTACTACTATTACTTCAACCAGTACTACTACTACTTCTGCTACAACATCTACCACTGCTTTTGCTACGACTGCTACTATAGCTACCACGGCTACGACTACTGCTATTATTACCACTACTACTACCACTCCTACTACTCCTACTACTTTGACTACTACTACTACTACAACTACAACTACACATTTTACCATAGTTGCTCCAACTTTTGCTACTACCACTACTGCTACTATTGCTAGTACTACTACTAATACTACTGCTGATGCTGCTGCTACTACTAATACTACTTCTACTTCTATTGCTATGGCTACTATTTTTGCGACTACTACTGCTGCTACTGTTGCTACTACTACTTCCACGATACTACTCCTGCTACTGCTACTACTACTATTGCTACTACTACTACTCCTACTACTGCTACTATTGCTACTGCTACTACTACTGCTACTGCTGCTGCTGCTATGGCTGCTATTACTATTGCTATTACTGCTACTTCTGCCACTGCTATTATCGCTACTGCTAATACTATAACTGCTGCTATTGTTGTTGCTACTACTATTGTTGCTACTACTACTACTACTACTATACCTACTTCTTCACGTACTTCTATACCTCCATCTTTTCCTACTGCTAATACTACAACTGCTACTTCTTCTCCTCCAAATACTACTACAATGTCTCCTCCTGCTACTACTATTACAACAACTGCTCATACTTCTACTAATGCTACTACTACTATCACCACTACTACTACAACAACTACTGCTACTACAGCATCTGGTGCTCCTTCTACCACTACGCCTATTACTACTGCTACTACTCCTACCGCTACCAATTGTACTACTACTACGACTATTGCTACTATTACTACTGGCAGTACTACTACTGCTACTACTCCAACTCCTACTCCTGCTCCAACTACCTCTATTGCTACTAATAATACTACTACTATGACTACAGCTGCTTCTACTACTACATAAACTACTACCGCTAGTACCACAACTACTACTATAACTACTACTACCACTACCAATACTCCAACTAGTACTACTCCTACTACTACTCCTAATCCAGCCCCTGCTACTGCTACTACCGCTGCTACTGCTACTACTACCGCAGCTGCTACTACTAATTCTTCTACTAATACCGCTACTTCTCTTGCTGCTACTACTACTTCAGCAAATACTATTACTACCGCTATTAGTACTGCTACTACTACAACTGCTACTCCAACTAATAATACTTCTGCTACTACTACTACTGGTACGAGTATTGCTACTACTACCACTACTACTACTGCTGCTAGTAGGAGTATTGCTGCTACTACTACTACTACTACTACTACTATTTCTATGAGTATTACTACAACTACTACTACTTCAACAACTGCTACTACCACGATGACTGTTACTACTAAAATAACTGCTATTACTACTTTGACTACTGCTTCTGCTCCTACTGCTTCCAGAACTTCTACTACTAGTACTTCTACTTCTACTACTACTGCTACTTCTACTAGTACTACTACTACAACAATAAATACTACTTCTACCACTACTTCTACTACCACTTGCCTTATAACAACAACAACTACTACTACCACTACTTCTACTACTATAAATACTATTGCTACTATATATCTGCTACAACTCTTGCTACTGCAACTACTACTATTACGACTACTACGATTACAACTTCTGTTACTGCTACTACTGCTACTCGTACTACTACCACTACTACTGCTTTTGTAGCACATGTTACTATTGCTGCTACTAATACCACTAATGCAACTAGTACTACTGTTGCTCCTGCTGCAGCTACAATTGTCACTTCTACTACTACTACTACTGCAACAACTACTACTACTACAGGTGCTAATACAACTAATATTACCACTACTAGTGCTACCACTGCTACAACAGCTACTATTCTCACAGCTACTGCGATAGCTGCTGCTACTACTACCACCACCACCCCTACTACTACTACTACAACTACTACTACGACTACAATAGCTACAAGTACTACAACTATAGCTATTACTACTATTTCAAGTGATGCTCCCACTACTACTTCAACTACAACTACACCTACTCCTAATACTTCTGCTCTTGCTACTTCTACTACTACTACTAGTACTGCGACTACAAATACTATGGTTGTTGCTACCACTACTGCAGCAGCTGCTGCTACGACTATTACAACAACAACTACTACTACTACTTCTACTGCTACTATGACTACACCTACTACTACTATTGCTATAACTTATGCTGCTACTACTGCTACTGCTACTGCTACAACTATTGTACTTCTGCTGCTACTTCTGATTCTGCTCATAATACCACTACTTCTGTAGTTACTACTGCTACTACTACTACATCTGCTGCCACTACTACTTCACGTACTACTACTAATACCAGTGCTGCTACTACCACTATTGCTACTACTGCTACAACTGCTACTACTACTACTACTACTACTACTACTACTACTTCTGCCTCTACTATGGCTACTACTTCTACAACTACTACTACTACCTCGGCTACTACACAGCTGCTGCTACTACTATTGCTACAAATGCTACTACTACAACTGCTGCTGCTACTACTACTACTATTGCTACAACTACTAATACTACTACTATTGCAACTACCACTATGACAACTACTACTAGTACTACTACTACTTCTTCCACAACTACTACTATTACTACTACTGCTGCTGCTGCTGCTACTACTGCTACTACTGCTATGACTGCTATATTACGATTATGACTATTTCTGTTCAACTACTGCTACTCCTACTAATACTACCATTACTGCTACTTCTAGTATTACTATGAATACCACTACAACAACAACTACTACTACTTCTGCTACTATATCTACGACTGCCACAAATACTACTTCTGACACTTCTGCTACTACAGCAACTATTGCTACGACTGTTGCATTTACTACTACTACTGCTGCTACTGCTGCTGTTGCTGTTTCTACCACTACTACAAGTACTACCGATGCTGCTCCAACTACTACTACTTCCCCTGCTGCTACTACTCCTACAACTACTACTGCTGCTGCTGCTACTACAACTATTATTACTACTAATACCACCACCACCAACACTACTACTACTATTACTATTACTTCTATTACTACTATAACTAATTCTGCTACTACTTCTATGACAACCACTAGTACTACTTCTGCTACTGTTGCTACTACATCTACCACTGCTACGACTGCTACTTTTACTAGTACTACTAGTACTACTACTACTACTGTTGTTGTTGTTGTTGCTGCTGCTATTGTTGCTACTAATACTGCTGCTACTATTATTACTACTACTACTAATACTACTACTCCTGCTGCTGCTACTGCTGATGCTTGTACTACTACAAGAACAACCGATGCTGCTCCAACTACTACTACTACCACCACTACTGCTATTACTACAACAACTACTTCAGCTACTACAGCTACTACTACTACCACGACAACAGCAACTACTACTACTTCTGCTGTTATAGATGCAGCTACTACTACTAGTAGTAGTAGAACTACTGTTGCTACTACTACAACAACTGCTAGTGCAACTACAACTACTAGCACTACTAGCACTACTAGCACTACTACTATCGACATACTACTCCAGTCGCTGCTGCTGCTACTACTACTACTATTGCTACGAATACTGCTTCTTCTACTACTACTACTGCTCCTACTATTACTACTACTACTACTATTGCGATTAATACTGCTTCTTTTACTACTACCACTTCTGTTGCTACTGCTACTAATGTTGCGGCTTCTACTACTACTATTACCTCTACTGCTGACACTACTACTGCTGTTGTTGCTGCAGCTGCTACTATTGTTCCAACCACTGCTACTAATACTACTACTGCTGCTACTGCTACTAGTACTACTATTACTACTACTACTCTTACTACTACTTCTACTACTACTACTACTACTACTACTACTACTACTACTACTACTACTACTACTATTACTACAACTACTGCAACTACTGCAACTACTGCTACTTCTATGACTCCTCGTATTGCTACTACTACTAATACTACTACAGCAACAACTGCAAGTAATACTACTGCCACTACCATTTCTACTACTAAAAATACTATTACAACTAATACTACTACTATAATACTACCATTACTAATACTACTACCACTAATACTAACAGTACTACTTCTACTACATCTAGTTCGACTACTACTACTTTTGCTACTACTATTACTACTAGTACAGCTACTACTGCCAATACTACTACTACTATGATGACCTCTGTTGCTAATGCCACTACCATGATTACTACTACTACAATTACTGCTACAATGACTACTGCTTCTACAACAACTACAATGACTACTGTTGCCGCTACAACAACTACTACAACTACAATTGCTGCTAC